>AYEL01063686.1:0-21347 GCA_000484575.1 Olivierus martensii
CTATTCATTTATAGAATTTGAATTTTGTTGATAAACTTTTTAATTAGTAAAATATAATTAATAAATCTTTATAAAGATTTAAAAGAAATTATAGTGCAACTTTTTACGTTCAATGAACACAAACACATATTCTGAAGATTAATTAATGAGGTTAATGTACTTTTAATAGCGGAAGAAAAAATATCTTGATGAAAAAACTATAATACACAAGAGATTATTACGTTCAATTGAAAATAGTTAACTTATCACCGTTTGACGGAAAACTTATTTTTTATTTAATTTAAAGTTGTTTGTTCTAGGTCTAAATTCACAATTTAATAATTTTTATTAATTTATAGATTTGCTTAATTTAAGTAGCCTAGTATCGTTTAATTATTTATAAAAGACTTGTTGTTTAAAGACTCCAATAGAAATATTATTATATTTTTTCATATAATTAACAAATCATATCAATTAATGAAAAACACTCGCATGATTGGTATTTTGATGTATACTATCAGTAACTTTGTTTTTTCTTATCATTATTAAAAGAAGTTGTTCTCTCTTGAATTGAATAATTAGTTGGAAATCGAACAATTTTTCTTTCACTAATCCCTTAGTAGTCAATCTCAGTCAACTAAATTCAGTATATATGATTCTTAACATTCAAAGCTATATTTAATGAGAGATTTATGAGGTTCAAACTCTTCCAAAATTTTCATAAACAGTACAGTTAATGCTAAACAAAAACAAAATATATAGATCATTTTAAAATTTCTCAAGAGAAATTATCTTTTCAATTATCGTAAATCAATGACTCTGTTGTCATTATTGAATGAATACTACAGTATAATAAAATTCTATGTTATGATTTTGCAGATTTTTTTCACCTTCCTCCGAAACAAAATTCTACATAAGCTCTTGCATAAACCTCTCAAGATTTTTTATTATTTTTGGAATATTTTATTATATTTTAATTTATCTTTTATATAAGTTATATTTAATTCTCCCAAGTTATCTATTATCCAAAATCCTCATCAGTGTAATTTCTGGGCTTGTCAAAATCGTAGGCTAATATAATTTTTGCAAAATATATATATATATCAGTTTAAAACATTTAAAAATTACAGATTCTCATTTTTCAAACCTAGATTTAAAATTAATAATATTTTGTGTAATTAAATCTATGATATTAAATATAAAGAAATTCTTAAATCATAGCATTAATAAAGCGATTTATTTATCATAATCTTTGACATTTATGTAATGTTAAGCCCTCATTCATGTAGATAATTTATATAATGATTAAATATTTCAATAATACCAAAGAAAAAATACTCACATTATCAGAAATCTAAAATTTAAATTCTTTTATTAATCGATAAATTTATTATTACAAAAACTTGATTATTTTATAGTATATTGTAATAAGTTCGCATACGTATTATTAATTAAAATTAATAAAAGCATGATTAATACATCCGTGCGTTAAAATGATTTATTTCAAACAAACAATGTGATTTTTAACGTCGAAACTACATTTTTGGGAATTATTATGGTAACATGAAAACCGTAAATTTTTTATACATATAAAGAAAAGTCGTAAAAACTTTATACTTTTGTTAAAGCTGAGTTATTTGTCCATGTAGTAACATTATGACCTCATGTTTAACAAAGCATACATTTCGCAAAAGATAAATTACTGAATTCGTATTGGCATGCTTCCAAAGTAAGATTATATGCCGATACGAACATGTTCATTTTTCTCTGAAGAGACTAACACCTTCTAAAATTATGTAATGATACATATTTACGATATTATATTTCAGAACCTATCTTACCTTTCAAATATCAGTTACATATAATTTACTTCAAAAAATTTTTTTCTTCTTAATTTATATCTGAAATACTGCACTACCAAATTTTGTTCCGTTATTAATAATTAAAACTACATTTTTTAAATTAAAATTTTCTAAAATTATTCTGTCAGTGAAATATAGACTGCAAAAAAAATTAGTTTGTAAAAATGGAAATATTACATTCATCGTAAATCCTCATTTAATTAATAAATTTTATTATTTTAATTAATCAAGCGTAAATTAATTTGTAGTGATTAAATCGATTAGCGATTGATACAGATGATCGTCTATTAAGACCTTCTATTCCGTACAAATTTAATTAATAATTAATTAAAAGACACAAAGGACTAGAGAAATTTAGAATTACAGATCTGGTCTTATTTAATCATCGCATTAATTAGAAAATATTTATCTATTGCAACATTTACGAAAATAAAGAAAGGATATTTGATCTTCATTATACGATAATCTTTTGACTGGCTATATGATTTATTTTTCTGTTTGTTCGACTTTTACGCATTCAGTTAGTAGAAAGGACACAATGGCTTAATTTGGAAACATTATTCAGAGACGATAAGAATGAATCCTGCCATCTGTAAACCGACATTTGCTTTTTATCTTACATGACACTTCTGAATAGACTTGATAAATAGACTTATCATTAGATTCTGTAGTCAATAATGAATTAATGACACGATCATGCTTCTTGACTCTTAACAAAAATCATATTTTGTAGGAAAGTTAAACTTATTTTGATTAATTTCGCTTTTTTTATCTGTTAAAACTTTATTAAATTCTTATCAGAATTATCATTCAATATTTAATTATTTTTTATTTCAAGTAACAGCAATTAATCTGATCTACTTCACGTCATTGCGAATTCCTTATATAATAATAATATATTTATAAGTAATATGAGTAGCAATATTTAAACAGAATTAAAAATTTATCTTCTTTATACAGATGGATATTTCAGTTCTAAACATTATAACATTATAAACATTATATTCTTTTCATTTATTTATGGATATTTTTAATATATATATATATATAAGAGGAGCAAGTCATTCAATAGTTTAGTTTTACTCTTTTTGACCAGAGGATGCAATCCAGAATACTGTCAGACATGTGATGGATCAGCCGAAAGATGAAGGATGGAGAAGGATATGATCTCAAATCTTTTTTTAAAAAGAATATTGAATGATTATGGCTCAGAATTTGATATCAAAGTCATCCTGTCGAGAAAAAGAATAGATTATAATAAAAGTAAGCAGTGTTTAAGATAAATTTTTACAAAATATAAATGACAAACTAATAATAGCCATTTGACAATTTTTGATCGAATTAACTTCTTTTTACAAGGAAATTGTAAATTTTGTTATCACAAAATTCACATGCCCAAATTATTCTTAAAATAATGAATAATACTAAAATAAATAAAATAATTTGAGATTAGTGAAATTTCTAGAAATTTATTTTTCTAATCTAATTCCTAATACAACTGTGATGGCAGTTATGGAACCTACATCATTTTATTCAAATTCTGTAGAGAAATTTCATAAGATTTGTAATAAAACTATAACATAGAATCTATATTAGTAACATAGAATCTATATTAGTAACTTAGAATGCTCTATTTTCTTCCTATATTAATAAAAAGTGATATACAGCTTTCTTTTTGGATTTTTACAACTGATAATACAAAGCATTTTGCATATTTTTGGAATTTTTTTTTTAAATTAGGCAGAGGAAACAAAATATTGAATTTTTTTTATTTTGTTGGCATTGAAGCAATTAATTCTCTCATTGTTTTCTCATAATTGTTTTTCTCTTCCACAATTGTTTCTTTTAAATTCTTATTGCTTTTAATCTTAGCCATCACGAAGCAGGGAAATAACATACCAATGAAATCACTTTACTGAAAATGCCAAACGTAGTTGAAAATTGAGAATAATATATTTGTAAAGAACTAAAAACTGAAAGGAAATATTTATTTTTCCTTATTTGTATTTTTCAAAAAAAAAAAAAAAATGGTTATGTAGATTAATTACAATATATTCTTTTTAATTTTGCATCTTTAATACTCAATTTAAAATAAAATTCATCTTGTTTGCATTATACAGTATATGAAATTTAATTCATATCATTAAAATGAAGATTTTTTTACTGAATTACTCTTTTAAAAGTTTAGTACCTTTTAAAGAAAGATACAAATATTAATAAAAATAATAAATTTCAACTGTTTCAATGATATAATCTATATATTTTATAATTTAAATTTATTAATTATTTCAACTTCTGTTAAAATAAAACTATCTAGGGATAATTGTTTACGAAATTGAAATCTTTAAAATTAATTATTTTAAATTAAATTTTAATCATTTAATTTTTTCTGAATCAAGGACTTTTTCTATTAATTTAATTATGCTCTACATGTTATTTTTTCGGGTAATTACGAATCAATAATTTATACTGAAAAATAAAGAAAACAATCTCTAAAACTAATAAGAATTTAACTAATATTAAACTCTTATTAATTTAACATTAAAGTTCATTAAATTTGATGAAAAGAAATGAATCTATACAAATAGAATCTTTTATTATTTAGTCTCTTGTTTTGAAAGCGTTAAAATATTTATTCTAGATACTGTATTTTATATCTAGAGTTTAAGTATGGTCTTAAAATTGTTTAAAGAATATATATTAAGTTTGCTTATTACTTATTCATTACCAGAGGTAAATTAAGTCGAACAGTAAAGACAATTTTGAAGGAAAGTCCTTTAAATTTAACAAATAATATTGGAAAGAATTTTTGTATGATCGATTTGTTTTGCGAATATATTGCTTATTTAATTAAATTTAAAATTTCATTTAATAATTTATTTTGAGATGTATTAATTAAGTATCTTAATTATGGCATTATAGTTTAAAGACGATTCTAAATTCTTTCAATAATGAATATTTCAATATAAAGAAAATTTGCAGAAGAATATCATGCAATTTAGTTACCATTTTGTAAAATTGCATAAAATTATAATTTTTTTTTAATTTAATAAAAATGTCAAAAATATTATCAAGAAAGTAATTATAATAATTAATTAACAGTTTTAATATTAAAATGCTCTGTTAAATTGACTAAGAATAGTTTTTGCTTTATATATACTTACTATAATTTCATATAGTGTATTAAAATTTTTAAGCGATAAAAATGATAATTCTACGTTAAAATTTTAAAATTTCGAGAATCGAAAAGTTATTTATGCAACCATATTTCATCGTTACAAATTTCATAAAGCAACAAATGCATCCTACTTGATGGTATCACATAGATCGTATAAAAAGAAACATAGAAAGTAACTTATATTCGCTAAAAAAATCTTTGTTGAAAAAATTCTCACATAACTCGAAATTAAATTGTTTCTGCTGTGATCAGTAAATAATATACTGATAGAACAAATAATTGTTTAATAGATTTGTTATAATTTTGATTTTGTAAAGTTGATATGAATCCATAACTATAAACAACTGAGTTCTGCTGCTTCTAATAACACAAGAAATCACAACAAGCACTTGAAATAGGATAAATACACTATTTTATTATTAGTTATATATAATATATGTTATATTATACTAATAATATTATTGTTTTCCGGAAACGTTTTCGATCTACTATGGCTCTCCTTAGCCGGTTATTGATTATCGGCTGAGGAGGGCCATAGTAGGCCGAAAACAATAGTATTATTAGTATATGTAATATATATTATATATATCTAATAAAATGAGTGTATTTATCCTGATTCAAGTGCTTGTTTTGATTTCTTTTGATATGAATCCTTCATGTCAATTTTTTTTCAAGAATTTATAAAGAATTGTTTTTGATTTGATATTTGTTTATTAGTTAAGAAACTGTTCTATAACCTAGAATTTGTTGAATTGAAGAGAATCTATCGATTGAAACTTACCATTAAATTCTAACAAAAGGCGAAAGTTCTGCTCTGCTCTTACTTGATTTCATAAGTATTAGCTATAATACCTCGTGAATCGCTATTTATAGACATTGAGTGCAAGACATACAAGATTTTTCTCTACTTACTACAAATTTCATGTATTAATTAACGTAAACATGTTGACATATGCAATGTGATATCTAAATAGTTTATAATGATGTTAATTCAAAATTCCATTCATAATATTGTATTCTTATTGATTCTTAGGGCTGTCTTTTTTGTTTTTTTCGTAAACAAACTGGTGCTTTAATTTTGTATTCAATAGTATGAAGTAAATAAATTATAGTATCTCAAAATGGCGAAATTAAATTTATTATTATTTATCATTAGTTTATGTCCTTTCTTAAAATGAATACATTATTTATAACATAAGTAATATGATAAAATTTAAATTTATAATGTATATAGCTAGAGGAATCCAAAAATATTCCTCGATGCTCTTTTTTTAGTGTTAAAATCTGATAAAAATAAGTTTAATTAATAATACTGTATGTAGAACATTTTTAGTTATAATGTCTAGTCACATAAAAAATGATTAATGTGATAATTTCAATTTAATAAAACTTGATAATATATAGACCATTAACCAATATATCTAAACAAAACTTCAAATATAAATTTGGAACTTGAGCTTCTTCTAAATTGGGCAATGATCACTAACATTTATAATAAAATAATTCAAAGCTTAATTAAACATTTAGCATTTCTTTTTAATGCAGTTTTAATGATTTTTATAAACTTGCTTAAATGAAACTAAAAATTCACTTTATATACTTTCAATTGATTAACTTGTATTCACAATATTTACTCTTAAACATTTAGCTTTAGCAACGAATTTTATTCTAGAGATTACTAAGTTAAATGTTTAATTTATCAGCAAACAGTGATAAAGATACTTCAAATAACATTGAATAATAGACTATACCTACTATAAAATGAAATCTAGTTCTATCTGATTCATTGAAAACATAACTTATTTCAACGAAGACAAACAAGAATTAGTTCGAATCTTTTCAGCAAACTGAGATTAGAAACTTTATAATTATTGGAAGATAAAATGAAGTTTTAGTAAGTTGTTAAAAGTTTTGGTTTTAAGTAGTTTCATTTTAATTAATTATAACTTACTGTTCAAATATTTACCATAGAAGATTGTTTGAATTTTCAATTTTAGATTGTTTTCCTTAAGCTACAAAGTGCATAAAACTGATTTTGCATTTGGATCTATCATCATGAAACATTTACCTGTTCTGTATTAATTTTCAAACAGACAAAAATTCAATTGATATTTTAATTTAATAAATTGATTATAGTTATATGTATAGTAGTATTTTTAGTTCAATATATATTTTTATTTTTTTCAAAATTTGATGGTTGCCAAATTTGGCTTTTACTCATGTAAAAAATATCTTAAATAAAGTAACATTCATTATAATTCATTGATATTTTCAATTTTCAATTATTGAATAATAGATTTTTAGAATGATCAGTTTAATTATAATCAGAAAATAATTAAGTATTAAATGCTTATATCAATAAATATTTTCAGCATTTGTGCAATATTATTATTGAAGTGGAGACAGATTTTAAAAATTAGATTAAAAATCATTTACTTCATATTTATACTATATATTTAATAAAATTCATCATAGAATGTTAATTAAATCAATCACTATATTATACGCATAAAACTATCTAGAATTAATAATCACAAAAATTATATTTAAGAGTATTCTAAATACAAAAAAAAAATTATCACATTTCGAAAGATATAATGAAAATAATATCAAAAATGTTGACTTGAAATCAATTTAATATTTAATAATAAATTTATTAGCCAAAAATGGTTGCATTTATGATTAAATTTTTTTAAGGTTCAAAATTTAAACGATGATTAGATTAATCTCGCTAAATATGGGTCCTTATCTGAAAATGGGCAAAACTCGTACTTTTGATTGATTTTTGCTGCCGTCATACTGTTTCTATTAGAACTCTTTCAACTAATAAGAAGTAATAGGTCACTCCTTCATATAAGCTGGAGGACTTCCAATGATAACATCATGACGGCAGCATAAATAAAAAATTATGAGTGGAATCATAGCAGCACAAATTAAACAAAATATGAATGGATCCAAGTTTAATACATTTAGTCTGCCTATTAAAACTAAACAAATACATTAAATTTAATTGCGAAATATATACAGTACATAGATCCACGATCTTTTGCAATTTATAAATAAAACTTTCAAATTGATTGCTACACATATTAAATTAAGTATATATAATTGAAAATAATTAAAATGAATATTTAACATTTGCCAATAATTCCAATAATTTAAAACAAATATGGCCCAAGATACAAATAAAATATTAAGAGAATGTTTATATATTAAATAAAATGCCTAGTCAAAAATGTATATGTTACCGGCAAAGTATGAAATGCAGGCATTGTATAGAATGCCTAGACAATATATAGAATGTCTGGCATTTTTAGGCAAAGTATGAAACGATTAATATTATGTATACATATACTTTGCCTAGGCATTGTATATAATACCTAGACATTATATAGAATGACTGATGCTGTTTAGGCAAAGTATTAAAAGAAAGTCATGAAATCAACATATGAAAATAATGTTAAATTAATACTTATTTATGAAAATTTAAAGGAACTTTAAAAACATCAATAATTCTGTCAAACAGGGTGCAAAATATAATTGATTCATTGTCTCTCAAAAATAAAAACTATTTATCTGATGAATTATATTTTGAGCAGATTTTAGGAATATTTTTTAAGTGAGCCGAACATTTTAAAATTGTCTGCATATTTTTCCAGGAAAAATCAAAATCTGTGATGTTTTTTGACTGATTTAACTTAAAATGTATTTAAACTAATTATTACGATTGGCTATATCTTCATCAATTATCAATAATAACAGTAGAACATTCAATAACATTCCTGATAAGAACAGAATTAATGATTCATTTGTTGAAAATCACATCATTTTAAAAAATACTCACTTGTTATTCTGCAAATTTCATTTATTGTATAAAACTCATTTCCTATGGTTAAGATCTTCCGGTCTTATATTTATGTTAAAAATGCGAGTTTCATCTACTTCAGTACTACTGTTCCAAAAGATAAAATAAAATCAATTCATTTACATTCAATTTTTCCAAAAAAATTTTCTTTTTATGGATCTTTTAAAAATTAGATGTTCGAAGGCTGGGGTGTAAATGCCCATCAATAATAGTAAATCTAAACGATTATTCTTCGTTTATTAATCTTTTCATGATTTCATTTTGCCTCAACGTGAAGCCAGATTGGTGCAATCGATCAAATCGTCTTAGATCTGGCACTGAGCGGAAGTATTCTATACTTTTCCTAAATAGCATCAGTCATTCTATATAATGTCTAGGACCCTAGGCATTATATACAATGCCTAGGCAAAGTATATATAATGTTAATCGTTTCATACTTTGCCTACGCCAGGCATTCTATAAATTGTCTAGGCATTCTATACAATGCCTGCATCTCATATTTTGTCGGTAACTTATATAAAAAATTTTTATATAAGTTACCGACAAAATATATTAGTTTATATTTTTCTGGATGCTATTTTTAGATTTTTTTACTTTAAGTATAAAAATCTAAAGTTTTTAAATCAGTTTTTCATTAGTGGGAATACAGATGTTTCTAAGCAACAAAAGACGATCGTCCTTTAATAACTTCAGAACATATACAGAATTTTTTTCCTCCTGCATATGATCTCTAAGGAATACTTCTTTCAACGATCTTTTTTCTTGTTTTTGTTTGATGCTGATTAAATTTATCCAAGTTAAACATTACAGTTTCGAAAAAAAATTATTTATGAAATTGCCAAGTTTACTCAACAAAAATTGGAAACAGTAGAACTTAAAATCGCTATTTTTGATACGACGTGGTGTGATGCTGTCAATCGATATATTATCTGCTAGTAGTTTCTAAAAAATATGAAAAAATAAAAATATATAGAAATTTTATGGGATAATTACTAAAAAAATATAATAGCTAAGTAAAATAAAACATTAAATAAAGAAATTATTCTTATTAATAATTTAGCATTTTAATGTAGATATTGATAATTTTATCAACAAATGTAAACAGAAGACTATGGATAGTCAAATGTAATAATTTAAAACAAATTTTAACAATAAGTTATTAAATAAACGTAACCAAAAAAGAATAATTTACATCATAGTTCCTATAGCTTCTTGCCAATAATTTTTTGAAGTATGTGTTCGCATGTCACTATGTTAAACTTGCATATGTACAACTTTCTGATTTGTCAATTGCGAAATTAATCAGTCTCGATTGAAAAGATATATCGATTTATCTATATTCAATTGATTGAAACGAATTTAGAATATAGACTGACAATAAATCACTGTTAAACATACTTTACATCTTATCTGATTAAAGATGCAAAATTATTTGCAAAAATTTTTTATAAAGAAACTTTCATAACAAATATAACTTTTCTCCTAAAAGCAATTACTGTACACTTCAAATATTTCGTTTTCTACTAATTCTGATGTCAGATGTTAATATTATGCTAACAAACTTTCAAAGTTCTACTTGGAATACCGATTGTTATGCATTTCAGGACACCAATTATTTATGAATGCGTAATAAAAAATTTATCCAACCATGTAATTACGCAAGTTACTTATACAGTAATAATTTGCCGTCTAATAAAATGTTAAATTTTGATGATAGTAAATTAAAATATATCATGGACATCGTGTCAGAATTTATAAAATGGAAAATATTTGACAGATTTTTAACAGTTTTTTCTTATTTAGTGATTGGCTTTTCATAAAAGTATATATTTTCTTTTTTTTTGTTATAAGTATTTAAGGCATATATTGCCACATTGTTTCAAATTAATACATTTGATTATAAATTTAGAAAGCGAATGTAACATTTTTTGTTATGCTTATTACGAAATAAAAAGATTTCAATGCTGACATTTTGTGAATATATTTTTTTAAACTACAGGTATAAAAAATGTCTAATTAATATTTTATACATGGATTTGTCATGTTATATGTCATTTTAAAAGTTTAGTTTGTTTCAAATTATTATTTTTGTTTTCGTTGAATTGAGTATCTTCTAAGTTATTTAACTTGTTGTAATTTTTATTTCACTTATAATTAGTCTAACATGCAGATTCTAACTTTTCACTAAATATATATGACGATCCTAATTATAAATTTAACTTGAATCAAACTATAAAAAGAGGAATTATAAATGTGAAACTAATATTTTGTTTCAAATTAATGGATACAATTTTTCAGATCCATTAGGATTCATATATAAAGATATCATTCAGTAATATACTGTATTAATAAAAATTATTGGAATATTTTGTGATATAACAGAAAGTAAACTTTCCCATGATTTTATAGAAATCATAATAAGGAAATTAATCAAAATAATTTTTATTTTAATTAAATAATTCAGATGATAATATCAAAATTTAAAAATTTCGATATTCTTTATTTTAAAATAACATTAATTACAATTTTAACCGTCAATTAAAAAAAATAAAAAATGTTAACAACATTTATATCCTATAAGAGCTTTAAATATTTTGGAAACAATGATTTTGCTAGTAG
Source organism: Olivierus martensii (assembly GCA_000484575.1). Lineage (NCBI taxonomy): Eukaryota > Metazoa > Arthropoda > Arachnida > Scorpiones > Buthidae > Olivierus > Olivierus martensii. The sequence continues at coordinate 11,504 of AYEL01063686.1, forward strand.
GCCTATATTATTTTATTTTTAAAATAGCCTATCCAAAATAGTAGTAAATTTTAATAATTTAATTTATAAATTAACGTTTTATTTAATAAATTATAAATACTAAACGCAATATTCGTTTATTGACTTTTTCATATATCTATTGAGTTAATCATCATAATAATAATAATAATATATTTTAAGATATACTGTATATGGAATAAATATGATATACTTGATTATTTTCAGCTAATAGCAAAATAAATGTGATTTATTCTGCTGGAAATATTACTTTTTATAAATAATCCTTTAATAATTGCATTTTAATTGCCAATATCCATTCTCGTCTTTTTAAAATCCTTGGTTATTATTTTGATTCGAATAAGAAATTAATTTTTATCTAATTTAAGTACGGATTTTTTCTAATCCATGCTGAATTTTTCCAAAACTTTTTTTGTAAATTTGAAATTTCAAGTGATAATCTTGTGAAAAAATTCGGTTTTTGAAATTTCAAATCAAAATATTGCTTGGATGTTCAGTCTATTAATTCTGGTTATTATTATATGTAGTTCTACATATACATATCTATAAATTGAATTCGAGGATTTATATTTTTTAATCTTTCTGAAAGGAATATTGTAAATACTATCCATAGTTTTGTTTTGAGAGTATAGGACATTGTACTCTCCGACTTTTCCCTGCAGACTTAAGAATATTATTTATCTTTCATCATTATAAAGCTCTGTTATTTTTTGTTTTTTAACAATTTTATCAGACTGCTTGCTTTTCCTTGAAAATTACGATAGAGGAAAAAAATTATATTCATATTTCAGAAAAAACAGAAATTGATTTCAGAAACAATTTTATGGAATTTCTTTTTACATTTATTTATATTTTAAACTGAAGTTATAAATCCATTGATTAAAATTTTGCGTAATTTTCGCATAAAAATGCTTTTAATTATATTTAATTACTTAATTAAATGATCAGTTCTGGAATATTGAGCTCAAACTTGAAATCCTGTTATTCTGGTAATGGGCATCTTTCTATGGATTTTTCTTTTATGACATTCAATAATTAATTATTAAAAGCGTTAACCAATGATATTTATTATTCAACCTTATAATCTCACATATAATTTAATGCTTTTATGTATTCAATATAAGACTATTTATAAAGGGAAATATAAGTGGTTACAATCAGGACTGATGACTGGATGAAATTAATAAAGGCTTACCATTATTTTTTAAATCATTTATAATAATTTCTCCAGACTATTAACCAATCATATCCTCATTAACAACTAAGCTACTTTATATCATTGGTTAATTAATGATTTAAAATGAATTATGGAAACGTGTCCACTACTAGAATAGTACTCTATGCTAAATACAGTATAAAAGTAAAATTTTTGGTTTAAAATTAATAACAAATATGAACTACCTAACTATTTTAATGTAAAACAGAAAAAGAGAAGAAAGACGATAAACCTAAAGATATATAGAAGAATATTGTCTTTCTTCTTTTTACCTAAAAAGAAGAAAGACAATATTTTTATAAATCGATATAACAGATTTAAATTGATTAAAATGATTAAAAAAAGAAATAAAAATGCGTAATGTTTTCTGATATCATTTATTTTATCTCTGTTCAATATTCATAAACTATATAAGCAATTTATTTTAATATATTTCATGAAAATAATCTGATAATTAAGTTAGATAAAAGTTGTGAAAATAAATTAACGATTATACGATTGATTTGTAATTAATCATTAAACAAAATAAACTGAATTTGAAAGTAAGAAAAATAAAAGAAACTTCCTGTGAAAATAAATTAACGATTATACGATTGATTTGTAATTAATCATTAAACAAAATAAACTTTTTCTTCAGAAAACAATTTCTGTTTACTGTTTTAGAAAGATAAGATAAAACTCTATGAATACGAATTATTTCATGAAACTAAAACGATTGTTTATTCCAGCGACTTAAAGAGAATTAATTAAAATTTAAGATAAATCTGATAATGTTATAAATAATAGTTGCTTAAATATTGTATAATTTAATTACACTATTCAAAATAAAGTAAATTATTAACGTTAGAAAAAATGCTCGTATCTTCTTGATCGTAACTGAAACTGTGTGATCTTCTATCACAGCGGTTCCCAAATTTTTTTGTCCCACGAACCCCTTGATTAGGTATATCAGTTATCAGTACCCCAAAAAAACACATTTACCTGTACTGTTTTTTAAGGCGTCAGGTGAGGTAAAAAAAATATAATTTATAATATGGATAATATATTTATATTCAAATCTTAAAAAATATTACAACAATTAGAATAAGATAAACTGCTTAAATAATTAATTCAAAGTCCTTTATTTCGATTAAAAGGTATTTCTCCATTACTTTTGGTGCACCCCTTAACAACTTCTCGCGTACCCCAGGTTGGGAATCGCTGTTCTATCACTTAACACATTTTCCATCACATACAGAATTTTTTCATTCAAAGAAAAATGTAATTTTTTAACATTTCATGTATCTTATAAGTGTTTAAATATTTAAAATATTTTATGAATAACAAAATGATATTAATGGATATTAATTTAATTTTTTTCATAATGAAGATTATTTGTGCAAAACAAATTAATTTCAACTGTAGAAAAAATACATAAATGAATTAAATATTTAACATATAACAAAATTACTTTGCTGAACATATTGATGAAGATTTATTTTATAGAATTAGATGCGATTATTACATAAAGCATAAAAAATAAGACATATTTTCTAATTATAAATCGATTTTCTTCATAAACAATAGGCTTTAATAAACATCGGCAAAATTATTGAAAGAAATAAACAATGCATATTTTAGAGAAAATTTTATTTTTGTTTAAGGTTTTAGATGTATGATTTATTTTTTCATTTTTTCTACTTTTGTAATGTAATTTTTATAGAAAAGCTATAATTTGTTTTACGTGAAAAATATTAAATTTTCAGCAAAAATCTAATTTTTATTATGAAATTTCAGTACAAAAATCGCGTAGTATCGTTAACTAAGAAACTAAAATAATAATTAATAACATTCTCCAATAAATATACTCTGAAATAAAATAGCACACTATTGTACATTTAAAAAAATTCTGGTGTGTTATTTATTAGAATAAATAATATAATGAGTAAATAATGAAAACTAGGAAAAATTTTTCTATTGAAATTATATTAATAGTATTTATTTTAAATTATAAACTTTAATACGGCATTTATGAAATAAATAAAATTATTTTCGATCTAGTTTGGAGCAGAAAGAATTTTTTCTAAGAATTATTTCAACGAATTTAAAGAGATTCAATTTAAGTTAAGACGTAATCACATTAAAATGGATTGTATTGTGAATTTTGAACCAAAGAAATTGTATTGAGGAGAATGATGCATTAAAATTCGCAATTTTTGTAATTTCTGACTTTATTTCAGGTTTCTAGGTTTTATCAGATATTAAATGGAGAAGTCACTTTAAATCACACTATGGACTAGTCATATCTGTGATCCACCGGAATGGCTGCGTGGTAATGCTTCAGCTTTTCTAAAGATCAGGGATCAAATCTAGATTCACATCTCTAAATTTATATGAGGAGTTTGGGCACGGCTATCGAGCTCCATTCTCTATTTGGCAGGATGGCTGCAGTGCAAGCGTTCAATCCGGAGACCCAGGACAATTCCCAAGTTCACACTTCCAGCTTTTTCAGGAACGGTCCGACCCTACCTCATTGAACCCCATTCTCCACTTCCAGGAGTATGGATATCTCATGGAGGGCAATGAAATGCCCTGTCGTTGAGTGGAAAGTACAGAGCTGAAAGCGACGTACAGCTTCACAAAAAGTCCCCGTTCTCCATTATCTTGTTAATCTTTCCACATTACCAAATTTTTGAATTCTGTGACACAACAAAGATTCATAATAAGCAATATATTCTTTGAAACTATGAAATACAATTCTATGAATTATAATTCCATCCTAAAGATCGTAATTTAGACCAAACTCAAATTTTCCTAATAAAATTCAGCTATGAGCTCAAATGCAAAATTTCATAAAACTAGTTTAGTAGAAATCAAACTGACATAGGAGAACCAAGAGGAAAACAAATGAATTTCACGATGATTAAATAACTTTTCGCAAATACAGTCAAATCTCGGTTCACGAACTTAATTCGTTCTTGAAGGTCGTTCGTAAACCAATATGTTCGTAAACCGTAACTGTTTTCCCCATTGGAAGTAATATAAAATGGATTAATCCGTTCCTATAGGAGATCCAAAAGGAAAACAGATGAATTTCACGATGATTAAAGAACCTTTCGCAAATACAGTCAAACCTTGGTTTTCTTGAAAGTCGTTCGTAAACCGTAACTGTTTTCCCCATTGGAAGTAATATAAAATGGATTAATCCGTTCCAGGACCTCAGATAACCAAATATAAACGAAAACTTAATTTAGTTTTATCGTACCCATAAGGAGGAGAGTTGACGGCATAAGTGGAAGGTGGTGAGGAAGTGAAATGTTATTGTTTAGAAGGGGATTATTTTTCTTTTTTCTATCTCTTGACCGCACGACTCTATTTCAGACCTACCGGACCTTTGTGTCACTAAAAATTTGTCCACTCTGATTTATTTTTGTCTACGTTTTAAAATGTTTCTAAAGTGACATATGGCATTATCATTGAAAATGTTTATGCTGACGGCTTGCGTGTTCGTAACTCGAGACATAGTACATCATCCGAGACGCTTTGTGTTCGAAAAATTTGTTCGTAAACCGAATTGCTCGTGATCCAAGGCGTTCGTAAACCAAATCTGCCTATAAGTTAAGCTTAGTAACACAATGTTAAAAAATGTCGCAAAGTTGGCACACAACTACATCATAGCGGTTGGTGGCGAAACTACATGCTTTGCGAAAAGCAGCTATACAGGCGTTAAGGATTCACGACATTGACTGCACTTTGATTGTTTTAATCAAGTATTAACTTTAATTAACCTAAAAAATTAAAAATGAAAACACATTATACATTTATTTGGATGAGATTTATATAAAATAAATCTGAACAGAAGTTCATGCCAATTATATCAAAGTGTTTAATTCATAAATGCAGTAAATGTAAAATTTTATTGAGAGAGTATAAATACACAAAAATTTTATTAGAATTTTTGTGTATTTATACTTACCGTTTTTATTTTATTGCATGCTATTTGTAATTTTATATACTTGATTTGATTTGTATGCAAGATTTTTCAAAGTTTGTCAGGCAATATTTTAAGATGATATTTTATACTAAATTTATGACCTTTTATGTTGTTGCCTGACTTAGCAGTCCCGCCACCCTACGCTATTCCTTGTGGCGGGGCTTGCTTACATAGTTTCTATTCAGTTAAATAAAACTTTTGAAGTAGTAAATATAAAATTTTATTGAGAGAAATTAAATTACAGTTAAGAACGGTAGCAGAACAATATATCTTAGATGATATTTACTATAATATAAATAAAAAATAAAAAAACTGACCATAATGTATAATAAGCATGGGCTTAAATTTAGGCATAACTAAAGAAAAACAAATTCTTTTACTTGTAAAAGAATTCTTTTGTTTGTAAAAGATAGAATTCCCTTTGTTAAATGAATATAGTGTTCTAATGTATATATAATGTATCAATTTATATATAAAATTATGATATTAAATCTCTGAGAAATAAAATATAAAATTTAGATAATTTAAAATAAATTCCACAACTAAAACTAGACCAAACCGGTAATATAGCCACCAACCACTAGGAGTGCTAGAATAGATGTACTACATTGATCCTCATGCAGATTGAAACGCTTAACTTATAGGCAGCTTCGTCGTAAACTGAAGTTTGTATTTCGAATATAAAAAAGAATGTCGAAATATTAAAAAGTATTGTATACAATTAACGAAAAGCATTTAATACTTCGTTTGGAAGTACTTTAAATATTCAAAGAATTTTAATCAGCTTTATAAAGATTCAAAGTAAATATTAATATTTGATTTATATGTGTTTATTTATTTTTTTAATTAATTTCGATATAAGATTATATTATGTTGTCATTTCTTGTTCTTCCTAATCTTATATTTATCAGTTTATTCTTTTTGAGAGTTAGTGGATCAAAACAAACTGTGAAACAGGAAACACAACAAACATCAATAATATTTACTGACTCTGAGTTAAATAGATACAATTAAAATATTCATGTTTACAAAATTTCTGCATATAGAAAAATGGAAATTTCGAGATGAGAAAGTCTTTCAGAGTTCCTAATACATTATTTGAATTTTACATTAGAATTTATTTAACAATTCAAAAATATTATAATCGATAAAATACTAAGTAAACAATATTATATGATTAAAGCTTAATTAAAATATTGTAAAGCAATATTTTAATTAAGTTGCAGTTGCAGTGCAACCAATTCGATTTAAAACTATGCAATAATTAGTTGAAAACAAAATAAAATAAAAATAACTAGAAATCAAATTAAATAAATTACTTTAAATTATAAATAAATAAAAAGTTACAGAATCGAATTTTAATATTGCATATTAATTTTCTTGGATTCTTTTAAAAATTTATTCTTTTTGTATATAAACAAATAAATTATTTACTATATATTAATTTTTATTGGATAAGGCAAAGCAGTCGCTTGCTCCGAAAAATCCGCATCCTCCAGATTTTCGATGCAAGCGACTGCTCCAGCTTTCTCTAGCTTGGGGATCCTTCTTCACTTCTACCAACTCCATTACGGATATGAGCAACCCGTAGTGAGTTCAAAGTGTATCAGTAAGACAATTCCCAAAATTAATTTTCAAATTACAATCTTCATTAAATATATCTAAATAAAATTTAATTTAAATAATTTTATATTCTTTAATCGAATTATAAAAATTAATATATACAAATTCATTAAAAATAATTTATATTATTAATCAATAAAATATTATGGAGAATAAAATTAATCAAATTAATAAGCTACAATGCTAAATAAGTAATTTTTATTAATATTGTTTTGGTAAGTGTATAATAAATATCAGAACATAAATTTTCATTTGAAAAATTCAGTAGAAAATGAAAATACCCATTTTACGTTTTCAGTTTTATTTTTTTTGTAAATTAAAAAAATATATATTGGAAACAAAAACAAAACTTTCTTTCAAATAATATAAATATATATTTTGAACAGTTATTTTTAGCATTTTTAATGGAAAACAAGGATATCATCAATTTATAAAGGAATGTTTTTCAGTTTTGTAAATACAATAACGTGATTTTGAAAAAGTTTTTAAAATAACATGAATTTTCCATCTAATTTAGCAATGTTTAAACTATATAAATAAAAGAAAATTATATTTATAAATGCACAAAAACAAATATAATTATTAAATTTAAATTATAAAAAAAAATTTTACTATTATAACAGTAACTTTTATAATAAAAATTCTTCTAATTCCATTACTCTTTCAGAAAAGGCAACTTTTTTCCGCACAAAAATTCCACAGAAAACAAACATATCAGTTGAGATATCTAAATAAATTTATAAATTAAATGGATTCATATTTAAGTGATTATGAACGTCGTCATAAACATATTCGTTGATAAAAATTAGAGATAAATAATTATGCTTGAAAAGCTAAATTAAAATTAAATTTTTCTTAACATGCTTATTTGAATGCTAAACTCATAATGTCAAAAAAATAACATCAGATAATTAAGAACCTGACTGATAATTTACGAGTTTAAATAACGTTTTAAAATTTTATCAAAAGCTTCTGCTTCATTGTTACTTGTTAAAATTTATATTAAATTAGTTACATTCGTGTCAAAATTTTCTGAAATCTCTGTTAATTTTCAAATAAAGTTTGTAAACTATTGAATTACATTAATTATTGTTGTATTAGAACTAATAATCATTAAAGCTTATATTTGCAAGAGAGTCTAACTGAATACAAATATCTCGGATTTCTGTTCTCTAAATCAATGGTAAGTAGGAAACAATATTGAAATTTTTCTATATTGATCGGCGAATTAAATATTTACTAATTAATCAAACTTTCTATACAGAAAATATCTTAATTAATTTTTTTTAATCTATCATAGATTTGAAAAATATCAATTATTTAATAAATTGCTAAATGCATAAGTTGATGTTATATCTATCAACAACCATAATTAAATAATTTGTAAGATCAATTAAGGTCAGGTGATTTAATTTTTCTTATATTTAAATTAAAACTAGCGGTTATTGTGATTATTCGTATAATTTTAGATCAGCGTATCGATTGCAAATTCCCAATTTATCATCCATACAAGCTTATAGCTTTCACAATTGGAGAATTTAATTACCAATCCTTGCTAATTGCGTTATTATTGATTTACTAGATCTTATTATGCGAATGATTACAATTTAACTTCTCTTGTGGTTATATCAAATCGTAGACTATTTTGATTTTCTCAAATTTTAATGTTTTCTATGTATTTTTACGTTATAATCGCTGAACTGATATAAAAGTTTTGATGTCTATGATCATTGTAAACATATGAATACAGTAAACAGATTAATTTATTATTAATATATCAGACTGTACGAAGATCTTTTCAGTAATACATAAGCTTTAATTTTAGAAAAAAACCAGAAAACAAAATTTCTTATTTATTTTCATATTTCAGGGCTGAAAATAAATTTTCCTCATTTACATTCTAGCATATTCATTATGCATTGATTCATATACTATATCACACAATGGAATGTAAAGATAACTTTATTTCCCAATGCTTTTTAAAAGCAAAATAATATCAAAATTCAGTATCCTGATAAACTCAGAATAAATTGGATGTTTATTTTAAGTAGATGCCAACCTTTCATAAATCAACTTACTGTTTAACTAGAAACATGCTTCTCTTCATAGCATAAGACGAGCGCTAATTAATTGGAATATCTTGTTGAAAATTATAAAGCTTCTAAATCAGATAAGCAAGATCAAACAGTACATTGTGAGTCCTTAGAGATATTATTTTAGATATTAGAATATTGTTATAGTTAATCTTCCTTGATGAGAATTTAAATTTATGTTCGCTAATCTATTCCTGTATAAATTCTAATGTGATTGCAGTGCTTAAGATAAATATATGCAATTGTTAGTACGATTTTAAATAGTAATTTTAATAACATTTAATAATTGAAATAACGCCTTTTGGACAATTACAGGCATGGAGTTTTGTAAAAGCAGTTATTCTATTCTCAGAGGAATTTAGTTTCAGAAGGACTGCACAACTTACAATTGCAGATAAACCCAAGAGACTATTCGTAATGGAATAACATCTTCAACTGGAAAATTCTTTGCTGTCGAATAAAGTTACATTAATGAAGGACAAGATAAAAATAACTTATAAGAAGAATAAACAAAAACAAAAGTAATATTATTCGTTTTACATTTAAAAAGTTAGTAATTGAATTTGGAAGAATATTTTTTATATGATTTTACAGACCTGTATGCAAAATAATTAATTAAATTTTTATTTATATTTTTAAAAGTCTAGTTTGATAAACTTTCACGTTAATTTGAAATATATATTATTTATAAATATATTATTTATTTTTACTGGCAACATAGAGCTTATGCTTGTTTGTATGATAATAAACTAAAAGTTATTTAAGCAGATTTTAACTTTAAAATTATTTATATAATAGTAAACTGAACATTTAAGACTACACTATATCATATTTAACTGTAAAATAGTTTAGATAAAATATAAATTTTTTATTTCTTTCGTTATGTTTATTATTTATAATTTAAAAATGAAAAAATATAAA
>AYEL01063687.1:0-29632 GCA_000484575.1 Olivierus martensii
AATCGTAAAATTTTTATTACCGAATCAACTCTTAAGACGATAAGCCTATTACTGTACACATCACCAAGAATTTGATTTTATGATTTTGGGATATTTAAATGCACCGTTTTAATAATATGCCATTTCAAATATTTCTTTCTTTTTTATGTAAAACGAAAAAAATAATAATAAAGTTATTGAGAAATTTATATCCGAGTTCCAAAATAAAAATGAGATTATTTTCTATTTGATCAAATAATAATATCTATTTTTTGTTAATATTTTCTTTTCTGAAATACTTGGGAATTTTTTTTTATTCCTTGTTATATATAAATTCGAATAATAATAGATTAAAAGAAATTCGATATATTATATAGCAATATATAATACAATAAATAATACTATCGATTACTATGATTTATTCCTGGTTTGTTGACGAAATACATATCATAGAAATAAAAAGTTCAGGAAAACAATTACTGCGTTAGAAGATTTATCTGATATATATAAAAAAAGAAGAAATGGCAGAAAAATTCAATTTTGTGTATCTCAAGAGTTTTCAATTGAAAAAAAAAGTAATTTATAACATACCACTCTAAGTTCCCTTCTGTAAGACGTTGCAAACATCAAATGTTCGTCTCTTCCTCAAAATGATCTGTAGCTCGTTATGGTGATCCTGGGATTTCTCTCTCAATCTTATTGCTGAAATCAACGTAACACTCAGTAAAACTATAAATCCTACTTTATATTATTAAATTTCTTTGTTGTTTAAAATTTTAAATTAAAAACATAAAAATATCTCCAAATATGCGTAATCTGTAATTAAATAGTCTTTCGTAAAATATTCCAAAAATATCTTTAGAAAACGTACAAATAATCTACTTTATCTTTTAAGTAACTTCATATTTTTTGTATCTTTGAAAATTTAAATATTAAAAGTAAAGGATTTCCTCATTCTAACTTTATTATTCTTGTATAAACAGTTTCCCCCCTTAAACTTTAAAAGTAATAGAGCTTTCACTGATCTAAGCTATCATTCTTTGCTTTTCTACTTTTCCTGGAGGCGTTCCAAAGGTAGATTAAATTCTTTGGATGCGTCTAGATGTATTTGCAATATATCCAGATTCTGATTCTGCCCATGACGTCATTCAGCAATATCGTCTAGAATGCAAACACAAACCTCGTAGCTGTCTAATATCGAGACCTAGGGTATGGAAAAACGCATCGGAGCAGCATTTTTCATTGTTTAGAAGTCAGCATAGATGGGATAGTTTTGTTCATGGATTGGCTAGGTCAAGACCTGCGTTGTTTGATGACAAAAATTTCGCTTACTGCTAAACAATGACGTTCACTTAATTTGATGCCTCAGAAATATTTTTATCAATACTTCAACAATTCTATATAAAAAATGAAATCGAATTTATGCTACATCACATGTCATATCAGTATTTTCAATATATTCTTTTAAATATAACTTTGTCATAGTAGAAAAAGTAATGTTTATAATATTCTGTATTGGAAATTCTATATTATATCTTGAAAGAAATGATATTTTTTCTCACAGCATCTCATCGGTTTGACATATGATATATTTCGAAAGTGAAAAAGCAAACCAATATAATATTTTTAGACCAAAAAACTATTTTGTTACAATATCTATGTAGTGGTTAAAAATATCTAAAGAAATAATAAAAAAATTCATGTTTGCAATTTCAGATGCAAGTAACATCATTTATTAAAATATATTGGATTTGTTTTATAAACAGATGTCAGAATTCACTTCCTACTTTTATTCTTCAAGAAATAAATTTAGTTCTATTTTATTTTAAAAAAACATATTTGTTTCGAAATTGGTAATAATTTTAAATAATTTTTATAGAATATATAAATTATTATTCAACAATTACGTATACTATTTTAAAATTTTATAAAATAAGAATTAAATCATCTGAACAATAGCAGTTTCTTTCAGTAATTCATATATTAAATAATTTATATCTGCAGTTTAATCACATTTTCATTACAAAACTTAATCTTTTCTAATAAAAAAGTGCGATATATTAAAATCCAATAATTTTCAATATTTTTACGTCATCTAAAAATTTATAATATATTATTTCAAAGGAAAAAAATTATATTTGGTCTCATGTCCCTAGTACAAGGCTATACTGATGGTTCCAAGTCTGACGATGGAGTGGGTTTGGCATTCTGTGTCATCCAAGGCAGGGAAGTGTTACAATGTTCTGATTTCCGTGTTAATGCTAATTGTACTATTGTTCAGGCGGAGTTGCTTGCTGTTTTGCAGGCTTTGAAATTTATAGAAGTGGAAAAATTAAACAATGTGATTATTTGTACTGATTCGATGATAGTGTTGGATTACATTAGGCGTCCTAACCTTAAAATGAAACTTGCTTTTGAGGTTTTTAAGCGTTTTCAGAATTCTGTAACCCTAAATAGGACCCGTGTCTGTTGGGTTAAGGGACACACTGCATTATTTGGAAACAAGCTGGCTGACACACTGACACGCACTGCTTATTTAAACAAGGACACATTTTATAATACTCTACCGGTTACATATGTTAAAATTTTATTGTTTTAGTATGAAAATATTATTTTGAATTAATTAAAATTTTTTTATAAATTCAAAACTGTAATTTGTCATTTAAAGTTATGATATTTTTAACTAAAATTTATTCTTTTATGCTAAGACAGCAGTTCATTTAAAAGAAACTTCGAAAATTCTTCTGAATTCTTGCATTGTAATTAAGTACTAATTTAATGATGTTTAAAAAAAAGAAAAACGAAAAAGTTTTAAAGTGGACTCCAGTATTTTCACAAGAAAGGAACTAATGTTATGCTGTACTCCTTTCACTTTCTAAAAATCAATAAAATGGATGGTGAGTAAGAGCGAATCTATGAAAAAGGAAAGATCTACTTTATTCTAAGTTTCATTGTGAGCCATTATATTTCGCCTGTTACTTTTTTGTTAGAAATTTCTTAAAATCGAAGAATGAAAGGAACGACCATCGATAGATTTAATTTTCTTTTCTACTCTTTAATCCTTTCACGTAATTCAGTTGCAAATACCTTTTCTCAGTATGGCACCAGATGCTTCCTTCATAAAAAATTTTCTTTATCTGTAACATATTTTAAAGTTAAGAAATGTTTTTATTTTCAATTAACTTTTTAATAAAAAAATTTTATTATTAGAAAGTTAATACGCATCAAAGTCGAAAATAATGTTCTTTTAATATGGTAAGCAAAATTATATCTATATTAAAATTTGTATAGTAAGCTTATCTCGTCAGTTTACAAAAGAAATCAAAGAAACAGCAGGATTTAAGCATTTATGAGAGATACAACGGTTAGAAATGTCATTTTTATATTCCGCATTACGATGAAAAGATGTTTAGAGAACTTCTAAAAATCGTAAAATTTTTATTACCGAATCAACTCTTAAGACGATAAGCCTATTACTGTACACATCACCAAGAATTTGATTTTATGATTTTGGGATATTCAAATGCACCGTTTTAATAATATGCCATTTCAAATATTTCTTTCTTTTTTATGTAAAACGAAAAAAATAATAATAAAGTTATTGAGAAATTTATATCCGAGTTCCAAAATAAAAATGAGATTATTTTCTATTTGATCAAATAATAATATCTATTTTTTGTTAATATTTTCTTTTCTGAAATACTTGGGAATTTTTTTTATTCCTTATTATATATAAATTCGAATAATAATAGATTAAAAGAAATTCGATATATTATATAGCAATATATAATACAATAAATAATACTATCGATTACTATGATTTATTCCTGGTTTGTTGACGAAATACATATCATAGAAATAAAAAGTTCAGGAAAACAATTACTGCGTTAGAAGATTTATCTGATATATATAAAAAAAGAAGAAATGGCAGAAAAATTCAATTTTGTGTATCTCAAGAGTTTTCAATTGAAAAAAAAAGTAATTTATAACATACCACTCTAAGTTCCCTTCTGTAAGACGTTGCAAACATCAAATGTTCGTCTCTTCCTCAAAATGATCTGTAGCTCGTTATGGTGATCCTGGGATTTCTCTCTCAATCTTATTGCTGAAATCAACGTAACACTCAGTAAAACTATAAATCCTACTTTATATTATTAAATTTCTTTGTTGTTTAAAATTTTAAATTAAAAACATAAAAATATCTCCAAATATGCGTAATCTGTAATTAAATAGTCTTTCGTAAAATATTCCAAAAATATCTTTAGAAAACGTACAAATAATCTACTTTATCTTTTAAGTAACTTCATATTTTTTGTATCTTTGAAAATTTAAATATTAAAAGTAAAGGATTTCCTCATTCTAACTTTATTATTCTTGTATAAACAGTTTCCCCCCTTAAACTTTAAAAGTAATAGAGCTTTCACTGATCTAAGCTATCATTCTTTGCTTTTCTACTTTTCCTGGAGGCGTTCCAAAGGTAGATTAAATTCTTTGGATGCGTCTAGATGTATTTGCAATATATCCAGATTCTGATTCTGCCCATGACGTCATTCAGCAATATCGTCTAGAATGCAAACACAAACCTCGTAGCTGTCTAATATCGAGACCTAGGGTATGGAAAAACGCATCGGAGCAGCATTTTTCATTGTTTAGAAGTCAGCATAGATGGGATAGTTTTGTTCATGGATTGGCTAGGTCAAGACCTGCGTTGTTTGATGACAAAAATTTCGCTTACTGCTAAACAATGACGTTCACTTAATTTGATGCCTCAGAAATATTTTTATCAATACTTCAACAATTCTATATAAAAAATGAAATCGAATTTATGCTACATCACATGTCATATCAGTATTTTCAATATATTCTTTTAAATATAACTTTGTCATAGTAGAAAAAGTAATGTTTATAATATTCTGTATTGGAAATTCTATATTATATCTTGAAAGAAATGATATTTTTTCTCACAGCATCTCATCGGTTTGACATATGATATATTTCGAAAGTGAAAAAGCAAACCAATATAATATTTTTAGACCAAAAAACTATTTTGTTACAATATCTATGTAGTGGTTAAAAATATCTAAAGAAATAATAAAAAAATTCATGTTTGCAATTTCAGATGCAAGTAACATCATTTATTAAAATATATTGGATTTGTTTTATAAACAGATGTCAGAATTCACTTCCTACTTTTATTCTTCAAGAAATAAATTTAGTTCTATTTTATTTTAAAAAAACATATTTGTTTCGAAATTGGTAATAATTTTAAATAATTTTTATAGAATATATAAATTATTATTCAACAATTACGTATACTATTTTAAAATTTTATAAAATAAGAATTAAATCATCTGAACAATAGCAGTTTCTTTCAGTAATTCATATATTAAATAATTTATATCTGCAGTTTAATCACATTTTCATTACAAAACAATCTTTTCTAATAAAAAAAGTGCGATATATTAAAATCCAATAATTTTCAACATTTTTACGTCATCTAAAAATTTATAATATATTATTTCAAAGGAAAAAAATTATATTTGCTAGGATCACTTTTAAAATCATGTTCATAGTTTTAAGTGATTAATCAACTTTCATTTCATAACTTCTCCCGAAAGTCAGTAACGTTATATTAGAACTTATGTAAGAAAAATTCGATATTTCAAATTATTCTGACATTTTAGTTTATAATATCCATTTTAGTTATAACAAAATGTGTCAGACAAGACACGCCATATGGAACTTCTGAACTTTATCCGTACATCATATAGCTTTTACTCATTATAACCACTTCCCTCATTAATTTTTATAAAATTATCTTAATTTTATTCTAAATTTTATTAAATTAAATATGATTTTATCAAAATTTACATAATACACGAGTTTAATTTAATTTATCGAGAATATTCCATTACTGTATTTTCAACGACTTTTTTTTTCTTTTTAAATTTTTAATAAGTAGATTGTAGTTGCTCTTCTAAAGATATTATACAGATTAAAATAAATTTAATATTTTGAAAAAATTTAATTGAAGCTATTTTATTGATTTAAACTGGTTTAAATTATGTCGTGCTAAATCACATATTTCAAACTGACACTTTCAAGATGAGAGACACCCACTTCTTTGTTGAGAAAACAGTTTGTTTAATTCATGACTGCAACCTTTTGTCATTCAAATATCTTCCTGAGTTAAGCATTATATTCGTTTTAACTAATCGAAGTAGTTACGTCAGAAACTCGTTGTTTAGTTTTCTATAACAATTTTCATTAATTAAGAATACGTTTATGAACAAATATTTTATTCAAAAGGATGTATAACTTTCACGTTTCCTATTGTTAAAATTTAAATGTAAGCTAATAAAAGTTTATCAATAATAAATATTTCAGATATCCGATGGAAAACTTTGATTGATTCTTGGGTTAGAGTATGGGGCAATGACCTGAGTGAAAGAGATATTAGTAGAAGTCAACAGGTGAAAATGTACATATATCCTTTCATTGGAAAAAGTAATCTTTGATGGTGCTTACATGGATTCTCTCCTGTCACATCATAAATAGACTATAAATATGAATTGAAGCTCTACTATAGATCATACACGAATGATGTTATTTTTATCTCTATCAAAGAAAGAAATTTATACTTAAACGCTTTATTACTGCGATATAATTAAAATTTTATCGTTTTATGAATTCCGAATATTTCTATTAATTAATTTTTAAATATTTATAAAATAAATTATGAAATCATTAAATATTTATTATTTATGCAACTGTTTTAATAAATAGCTTTGATTTTATTATTTATAATAATTATTATATGTTTGAAAATTTAGCTTTAATTGAGAAACTAATATTAAATTGATATTAAATAGTAATTAATTATTAGGATAAATAATTCATTCGAAAGGAGGGATAGAAATTATTTTAAAGCAATACAAAATTTTAATTTAAAAAATTCATTTAATATAAATTTATAAAGAAAAAGTAAAGGTCGTGAAAAATATCGATTTTAAGATTTCATCAGAAATGCAAGTTTATGGTTTCTGAACGGGTTTGACAAATTTCTAACTGGTTTCTTTATTTGTGAAATGGAATTCTGTGAAGGATATAACTCCAAGTTATGGTCAAAATGCCTTAAAAATTTTATATGATATAAAATATTCGATGAGAAATCAACAGCAAATTATATCTTGACTTTAAAAACATACGTAACAGCTTAAATAATTTTTATTATAGGAAATATAAGTTTATGCTCGAAATATCTTGCATTTTTTACATTACATATTTCTTAATCAGTTAAGAACGTTTATATTTGAAAACTGAAGAAATATAGTATTAAACTTAGATTATTTATGAATAATTTTATAAGTTGTACTTACAAAATGAAAACAAACCGTATTGCATGAAAAATAATAATTACATTAACCTTATTATATTAGAAATACAATTGCTAATTAATACAATTTATATATTTCTTTCTTTAAATTAATACTATTATAAAATTTTTTATAATGATTATAAGCTCTTATAACCATTATAAAAAATGCATTTTAACTGCATTTATACTATTTATCAATTACTACTTTATATAAAATATAAATCTAAATCCGAACTCTATATTCTGAACGTTATAAAAATTAATAGAAAAGTTTGAAGATATCGATTAGAAAAGTTATTAAAGAGCCATTTGCAAATTTTATTTATGCTGACACTATTTTGAGAACACTGATTAAGTTTTAAAGCATTATGTCAATATTACTTTCAACATCCATTAATTCAGCATCAGGATATTTTATTGTCGTTACACAAATGTAGTACTGTGATTACATATAAATTTAAGAAAAGACTCTTTTATAGATTATCATTGGTACTCACTTTTGAATTCCAAATTCTTTTACCAATTCTGTCAATTATTACCAATCTCTCGTCTACTTGCGATTTATTTGTAAAATTGTTCTCTTATGTATTAATGGCAAACAATACTCCCAACATTTTATGTGATGTTATGTTATAATTAGATAATTTATTTTTTTAGAGAAATATCATTTAAGATTAATATCTCTGTAGTTTTTTCCTATTTAATAAACTATCTTTATATGTTAAATGCAGACTATATTAAATAAAAACAAACACAATGTGAGCAACATAAAATATTTCTTTTGGATCACTTCATCATTATTTTCTAGACAGGGTTTTCAAAATGATTTCCCATTAATCAAATGTCAATTAAAGAGAAAATTATTATGACTAAAAACAATTTTTAGACATTATTAAAAATATTATAAATTTACCTTTCCAGCTTACTCTACGACACAAACTAGATTATTATCAGAAAGCCCAAATTATATTATCTTTGAATATATATCCTAATTTTTCTTGTCTTTTAATTTTTCATTTATTATTTTATAGATAGAAAGAGATTTTTGTTATTTTAGATAAAAATATTTTGTTGAATTATCAACTCATATACTTAAAACACCATGTGTTATAAATACACAAAACCAAATATATTTCAGGCAATAAACATAATGAATATCGCAGCTTAAATAACTTAATTACCCAAGGGTAAATATTTCTCTGAAGAGAAGTTTCCTAGGAAAATTTAGAGAAACACAATGGAATATAATAATTACTATATTGATTGTAACCATAACTAATAGCCCACTCAAACTATTGTCTATGCTAAAACCATTCAATCATATACAATCAACGCATCGTCAGCTAGTTTAATCGATATTTTCAATAGGATAGATGAATGACGCAACTATCCTTATAATAACTACTAATGTTTCTTACACATCAGAAATATAAATTCTATACAATATATATAAAAATTGATTTCTTAGAACTAAAGTAAGAAAAAAATTGACAGACAGATATGATGAAATTGGACATTCTTGAGACATATAATTCCGATAATATATAGTACTTTAATAAAGAAAATTAACTTTCGTATAAGATTGAATTGGAAGGAAAAGAAAATAATTATAGTAGTAATTAAAAATTCATCATCTTTAAATAACAAATATCATTTTTACACTTGCCAAAATATTTATTTATAGATTATTGTGTATGTACACCGACTGGATCCTACAATTTTAAAAAGATAATTTTTACAATACAAATAATCTATTTATGAAAGGTTTTCGGACTGATAACTAATTATATTTATAATTTAGCAATTTATCATTTAAAAATTAATCATCTAATTAAAATTGTTTGGGAATTAACCAGAAAAAATTGTGCTTTAAGCTACTCCTTCATTTCTAAGACAAACTACTTTATGATTTAAGTTTAAATAAAACTCATGAATAGAATAAGAGATTTTCTACGTTTGAAACGTTATATTTAAACTTATAAGTGAATAAAATTTCAAGATATTATTGTGTATAAGTGAGAGTAATAAGATAATATTTCACTTTAATGTTGAAAGTATGGACTTTTTTCGCAGCTAGAATAAATCAGAGAGTTTAGTCAGTTTGTTTATTTTAATTTCTAAAGTCATTTTTGATTAAAATACTCAAATGTAGAATATATATAATATATAAGAAACAATTTATTTAGATTAAATCATTACGATCAAATCAATGTTTAATTCATCAGCATGAAGAAATAAATAAGAAATATTTATAAACTGAAGAATAGCAACAAAACTTTACAGAAAAATAAATTTTTTCAATAAGATTACATGATACATCTATTTAAAGTATAAAGTTTTAATTAAAAGTTAAACGAAAATTATACAGATTAAGTAACTACAAAGTTTTTATTGAAAGTTTTCATTAGAAGGCATAGCTTACACAAAATATGTTAATCGATTTATTGGAAATAAGAAACTTCAAGATTGTTATGCGATGCAAAATAATAAAATTTTGTATACAAACCGAAATTTATAATCTTGATGATTCAAATTTAAACATATCCATTTCCATTACTCTGATTTAAATATCAAATTTGTTTCGATATGCTGAAACCATATCAAATGTGATTCTTGTAACGTCAAATTTTAAATATATATAGAGATATAGCATACTAATATTCACTTTTGAGAATACTATTAAATTTTCTTGTTTAGTTTTTTAAATTTTACTCCACTATTCTATGATTACTGGTCAAATCTCAAATGAAATATAGGGATCCAGTGAGGATCGATGATTCCGTTCCAAAGATCTGAAAAATTTGAGTGAAGACCGGGAATCGATCCCAGAACTTTTATGGTGGAAATCCACAGTCTGTTTACTGGCCATCCGATTATAAAAATTATAGATTTTAAACTTAGAAGAAAACCCCCGATTTTTTTCTCTGGAGAGAAAAGACAATATCCAATTTTTCCTTCGATAAAAACGACCAAAAAGAAGAATTAAGAAATAAAAAAGAAATACAGTTTATGCGCTAATTGCACTCATTTTATTCTACAGACTAGATCGAAAGTCTATAAATGCTCAAGGGAATCACATTTTTGTTTACTTTTTCCGATCAACCGAGTTTGTTGTTGAAGTATCTGATGAATTAAAGAAGATAAAAACCAGTAAAGAAAT
This sequence comes from Olivierus martensii, assembly GCA_000484575.1. NCBI lineage: Eukaryota > Metazoa > Arthropoda > Arachnida > Scorpiones > Buthidae > Olivierus > Olivierus martensii. Next base: position 10,518 of record AYEL01063687.1, read on the forward strand.
TATCAAAAAATAGAAAACAAAAATCTACCAAATACAAAGTGAAAAAATAATCTAGGATCAGACATTTTTTAAGGAAATCTAGACTGACTGAAAAAGTGTAAGAGAAAGCCATTATCTTTTTATGCATCCAATGATATCAGATTTTTAAATATTTTCTCATAATCTTCAAAATATTAACATAAACTTTTGTTTTCAAATTGACAGGTATACTTTTTTGCAAAATTATGAAACTATATTAAATTTTAATCAGAATAAAAATATCGCTTAAATTATTGGTAGGATAGCTACGTAGAAATATCTAGAACTCCATCTGAAAATTCTGAAAGATATTCCGAATTTTCACCTTTATTTTAGGGAGACTAAATAAGGACAATGATATGATTTATGTCATATTCTCTCTTTGTTAGATACTGTACATGTACATATCCATATAGATTAAATAATTCTTAAGATCTAAAGTCGTTTATGGAAAAAATTTCTCCATACCAAAGGGGAAATATAGTCAGAGTTCGGAAGGCAGAAAGAATAAAGAAAGGGGAAAGAAATGAGCAAATGGGGCATTATTTGATTGCTTAATTATTACAAAGTGTTTATCTCTGGCATTTGTCCTTATGATGAACAATTTCAGATCTTTATCAGTTAAATGATATTAGCTATTTCCTGACCCTCTATTAAGCCCCATATCCATAAGAGACCAAAGGTAAATGATGGGGATTAATATTCACTCCGTATCATTCTAAAAGTCAATGTGTGGGATTTGAAATAGATCCTAGATTCTGTAAATGGAGATTTAGTGCATTTCTATAAAATAAACTTTCAGCTAAATTAGTTTATGTCTCATGAAACTTTAAAGTTATTAGAACTATTCAGTCAATTACTTTAAAGTTAACTAAGTTAGTAACGAAATACTGGAATGAAGTTATTTTTCCATTTTGATTAAAATTTTAGTGTATTGTCATAATTTTACGAAAAAAAGTATGCTTGCATTTAAAATAGTTAACTTACATCACAAATGTAGTTCTCCTCTTACAATTTTTCGATAAGATTATTAGTTTCTGAAATTCGTATCTGATTCTATGTTAGTTTTATACTTTGTTTAAATAGTAAAATAAACACATTTATATCTTCTAAATTAGTTTAATGTATTCTATATTAACTTTTTCTCATCTTCCATAAAAACTAAGTATATTTTTATCATTAATAATATAATAATTGTAGAGAAAAATACAAACAGTATATTGTGTTTTGGTAAAAAATATATTGATATCTTTCTATTTGACAAATTATTACTATTGTATATACAAATTTAACGTCTTCGTTTTTATCAAATACAATTTATTAATAATTATGAATGTTTCTTTTCACATTTAACATGAAAAGAAACATTCAAACAAAGAAAAATAATCAAATATTTGCTCTCATAAGAATTATCTAAAATTAAATTGATGTTTGTACAATCTACATATTAATTAATTCACATTATGTTCTGCATTCAGAAGAATAGCGAGAATGATATGAGCTTGAATTAAAACAAAATTACGTATTCTAATTATTAATTAGTACTATATATTTTTTTATTTGAGTCAAACAATAAATATGCAGAAAACTCAGGTGTAAACAACATGAAATTATTTAACGTATAGAAAATCAACGATCAGCATACAAAAGGATTATGTACAAAAATTTATTAAACAGTAAGACTATAAGTCCAAGAAATTGCTATTTCTGATTTGCAGAATATGGTTTGTGTTGACAATGAGGGAAAGAGTCGAATTATGCATTTCACAGTGAGATGGTTCCTTTTGGACAATAGACAAGGCAGAGACCTGGGTTAGTTTCTGTGTCCCACTTCTCCGAACGGAAGTGCCACCTTGCTTGGTAGAGTGGATAGTTTTAATGTTGTTAAGGGTTATCCAATCTATTAGTTGGCTCCAGCTTCTTTTTCCAAGGTATATACAGCTATTAAGTAGTAAGATAGTATGGAAGTTTAGACTTGATAGATGATGGATGTCTTGCAAGGCTACCAGTCAGCATCATGTCGTTCTATAATTTTTGTTAGAATTTGGAGTTTTGACTTTTTAATAATTGCTTATGAATTTTGATTAAAAAATAATAAATAACAATTTGTAATATTTAGTTTCTATTTATTAATTTGTTAGAATATAACAAAATTTTGACAAAAATAATTTCAATATTGAAAAAAAATGATTAAGACGATAGCAGGTAAATAAATTTATCGTCCAAAAATTTCCATAGGTTGTTTAAATCTTTATATCACTTAAAATCTGCATTGCAAACTGTTGAATTAAAAAAAAAAACTAAATTGTATATTTGATATCAAGTGATATCTAATACATTTATGCAACTTATAACAGCAACAAAATCCAAAAACTTCTTTAGGAACCATATTGTCATTTTGTATAGAGTATATTTTGTGAGGTCGTCGACATCAATAGAAAATATTGCTTTCTAACTCTTATAGAAACGAAAAGTCATCATAAAGTTCGAAGTCATTCATCTTGTTTTCTCTATGAGAGTCAAATCAGTGTATGAGCTAAGCCACAACTTGTTTCCTAAGTCGCTGTAAGTAGTGATTTAAAACTCGATTCGCTTTTCCAATCTTCAGGCGAGATATTGTCTCGGTGAATACGAAAAACAGGATTGATCGAAATTTAAGTCGATGTGGTGAATACAGCAGTTAATCCGTTTCTTAGAAAGGAATTCTGTCAGAATTGTTCACCATCTAAAACACTGACATAAAAATAACGCCAAGTTTTTTACTCTTCTTTCCAAACAGTTATTATCTAATAAAAATGATTGTTACTTCGTATCTTTCTAAAATTTGTCATCTGATTCATTTTTATTCAGAAACTCTCAAAAATTTTTATACTTGTTGCTACTCATTTGATCTTTTGATATGACATTTGTAACTTGGCATAACAATATTTGAATGTAATATAATTATTTGAAAGAAAGTCTATAAATGACAAAGATTTTTGATTTTTGTAATTTTTATTTTTAAAATATATACTTCTTAACGGGATTAATTTCTTATTCTAATTATTATTATCTATGAAATTAATTTAATTTAAATTAAGATCAAAACAGCTACTGAACTTTTAGTCTATTTTTTCTATATATTGTATTCCTACTGATCTAAATCAGAAGAAAAATCCAATAAAAGCCATGGATACTAAAAGGCAATTTGACTAGAATAGGAAAATTTGTTATGCTCTTATACAGTCTCAAAAAAAATGTACATACTTTGAAAATAATAAATCGATGTTTTCAAATAATTAAAATTGTTTTATGATTTTATGGACATTATTCCATATATAAATGGTACAATTAAAACATCATACAATGTCCACATATCAATGGTAAACAAATAATTTGCCATTAAATAAATAATTATCATTATTTGCTGTTAAATAAATAAACACAGAATTTATTTATCGTCAAAATCTGATTGCATTTTATGGATTATCCCATTGTTATGTTATTAGCTATAAAAAATTAGGAATTGCAAGAAACTAAAAGAGGTAGAAAACATTACCCTTGAAAAATTTAATTAACAAAATCTTTCTGCTGTGAAATTTAGAAGATACCGATTTAGAAACTAATTTTTTTTTATCATCAATAATTTTGATAATAATTATCAAAATTGTTATTAATTATCAAAAATTATCATTTTTAAAAATTATCATAAATTATATACGATTCATAGAAGCATTCAGCTTTTTTATGTACAATTATCAAATTTCTAATAAAATGGCTGTGCAAATAGAGTCGAACAATGTGAAAAAAACATAGTACAGCTTAACAAAAAATTTATTAAGCTTACCGTCTTTTCTTTTATCTGAATTTTTTTTTATTATTGAATGCAAGAAATTAATTTTCGCTTTTTACATTAATAATGAACTTTCTGAATGTTGAATGAGTTCTCTCAGAACAAATATGTTCTCTCTCAAAAGTAAATAGGACACCATAATTAATTTTAAACATGCAAAAATGATTGGTAACTATTAAGAGCAAAATTATATTTGGGAAATAACTTCTTAAAGCTATTTAAAAATCTTATAAAGCTTTAAAAATGCTTTAAATATGTTTGAAAAATCTGCTCTTTGTAAAGCAGATTTTTTTCAAACATTTTTAAAACGAGTCCAAAATACTAGTATAAAAATACTAGGTAAATTCAAATTCTTTTGTTTTATCTAAAATGTTTTGTGCTACCTATTCTGTTCTATTCATATTTTCTTCTATTGTATATAGAAGAGAATGGTCTACCGATTCTCTTCTATATCACAGATATCCTCTTTCAAAACCTTCAATCTATCTGCATTGTGTCATATTGGTATCATATAGGTTCCATTATATAGAACCGGAAATAAATATTATCTTTGCTTTATTTCCAACATTTGATAACCACATAGAGGCAATTAGCGTAGCATTTCCATTCAATCATAGCACAGAAAGATAACATTAACTGAGCTGATTGATTAGTTGAATTTTCGACTCTTCTCTGAACCTAAATTCTATCACCTTATTTTCTTCAGTAGCTACTGAGTATGCAATAGCTTGTTTATGCTACATTAGTTGCTAACGTACAAGTTATCCACGAATCTAACGCTTATCATATGATTAGGAATACTGTTGGAATTCTCAAATATATTCAATAGCTCATGAGTCCCTGCTGAGGAGCATCATGTTTCTGATAAGGAGCTTCGAACATTTTCTATGGAAGTGTAGCTGGAAATATTTGAAGGACTAATAGTTCAGATGGGAAATATTTCTGGAAATATTCTATATAAGCTTTTTCCATTCTTCATTTTATAAAAAAAAGTAATATACTTCCAAACATTAATTTCATTCAAATCAATAACAATTTAAAAATTTATAAGCTTTTTCCATTCTTCATTTTATAAAAAAAAAGTAATATACTTCCAAACATTAATTTCATTCAAATCAATAACAATTTAAAAATGAAATAAAATCCTATTATACTGTATTCTGATAATGAAAGGAAATCGCTAATCAAAAATAAGACATTTATCAACTAAACTTTTTTTTTCCGCTGCTCAATTGTCCCGAATTTAATTTTTAATCAATGTTTTACTAAATTTTCAACTTTACGGCCATCTCTATTGGGATTGTTTGATTAAAAAAGTTAAAAATAAATGCAGAAATATCGCTTACTAAAAACCGTTTTTCTTTCAATATGTTTCGAATTAAACTATGTTATTTAACAATTTATAACTAACTTTAAATTTAGTACAACTTACAATATAATTTAAACGAAATTGTGAAGATCGAAAAATCCTTCTGGGGTTACCAAAGGTATTTCTGCAAATATTTTTAATTTGTTTGGTAATGCTGCTAAGGTAACGGTTATCCATTTATAAAATTTAAATAAATTTTCTTTATTCGGTACTTCAACTAACGCAAACTCTGCTGGTAAAGACATATGTATACTTATTAATGTTTGTAATAAAATTTTTTGTGGCCCAAAATAGAACTGAGATGACCTTGACCTAGAACATCTATTGCTTCTCTGATAAGAGTGAGTTGTGACCTAAATTCGGCGAAAGTGCTTTCTACAAAACGCAAAGACGAACCTGTATAAAATGTGTATTGATATGCTAGCAAGTGTCCCTGTATTCGTGTTTGTCTATCAGTTAATATTTGAATTCTATCGCTATTATCTTGAACAATATTTAATGTTTGATTTAAAACCAAAGCCTGTGCTCCTAAAATGTGCGAAATCTTTTGCTGTCGAACACCGAGTGAATCAATTTTGTTACTTAATTCCGAAAATTCATCTGTGGTTGCTACTCCAAATAAAAATTTTAATACCTTCCCTCTTATGTCTACTAAAGCTCTCTTTTCTCTTTGAACTGTTACCAAAGATTTTATGTCATTTACCTCCTGTTGAAAATTTTGAAGCATATGTCGCAAATGAAAAATTTCCTTACGGGAGATATCCCACAATGGAGCAATAGGATTATATTTCCGGTGTTCTGTCTTACCTGTAGATTCAACAAATTGATCTAAAAATTGAACATGTTCCTCTAAATGTGCAAGTTGTGTGTCCAACGGATCCATAGGAATATCTGTCACCAGTGTCCAGCGGCTAGTGGTCATTAAATAATTTCCCTGATGGAGAAATAAGATTTTATGTCATTTACTTTCTGTTGAAAATTTTGAAGCATATGTTGCAAATGGAAGATTTCCTTACGGGAAATATCCCACAATGGAGCGATAGGATTATCTTTCTGGTGTTCTGTCTTTTCTGTAGATTCAACAAATTGATCTAAAAATTGAACATGTTCCTCTAAATGTGCGAGTTGGACTATTGTCTTTATTAGGAACATGTTGGCTTGGAAGGGACCGTCTCTTGAGAAAAACACCTCCTGAAAAGAGAAGAGACGATACTTTAATATCTTTACTTATCGCATTACTCTTAAAATGATTTTAAAATTACCGAGTTGGGTGTTCAACGGATCCATAGGGACATCTATCACCAGTGTCCAGTGGCTAGTAGTCATCAAATAATTTCCCTGATGGAGAAACACTACGCCTTTATTCAAATTGAGGTCAGTTACCTCCGAGTTTGCACCTATTACGAGAATGATTATTATTATCCTTTTTAGGAACATGTTGGCTTGGAACGGACCGTCTCTTGAGAAAAACACCTCCTGAAAAGAGGAGAGACGATACTTTAATATCTTTACTTATCGCATTACTCTTAAAATGATTTTAAAATTACTATCTTTTATCATTATTTGAAGGAATACTTTTCACTGTTTAAGAGCACAAAATTTTATTATAATTTCTTATCTTAATTTTAATCGGGCGATCCTTTCTCGTTTTTTATTTATTTTTGTTTCTATTTTTGTTGGTCTCTTCATCCAGACAGACAGAATGATGAGTACTTAAGGGTCGCCACTTTTCCCTCAGGGCAGTAACCCTTCACTCTACCTGTCCTTCCCGGACTTCGACCTATTTTAAACATCTCCACCTATCACCAGGGTGGAAAGGATCAGAAACAGAAATACTTAAAATTAGGTATAATACAATATATTTAGAAAAGTTTTAAAGATGTGTATGTCCGTTCCAAGTTTAGATTATTGCATTTAATATCTGATCGGTTCTCCTTCACCTAACACCTAACAAAATCATAATCAGACCTTCTCCTTTGGCCTCTAGCCCTGCGGAGGCTCTTCCGATCTACGGGTCTAGAGAGAAGAAAGCCCTCAAAAGCGGGGGAAAGCTAAATGTGGCTACTACTTTGGGGTTGGGAAGCTCTTAATCCTTCCCGGTGCACGCGCGGGAAATTGGGGATTAGGTATGCATCTAAACGGGACCAACATACCTATAAGAAAATTTAATTTGATATGTATCTGAATGTACAATCTCTCCTAAGTTCTAGTTTTGTTTCCTTTTTCCCATTTGCATGAATGAAACCTGCAGAAAGCGCTAAGTATACAGATGATGATAAATGTAACTAACATCTAACTAATAAAAAAAAACTAACATAATTTGTGTTACAATAATATATTGAACATATTTGTTTAATTAATATAATATATAAACATATATATATATAATAATAATAATAATAATAATAAATGTAATTATTATGCGATTATCTAAATATTCAATAATAAGTAAAACACTGATTTGGTCTATCCAACTCTTGCTATGATTTCTCTTTGATATCGCTAAGTGTGTAACTAGGTACTATCGTGCTCACCTTATACACTATCCTTCACTACCCTACACAGGTATTTAACAATACTGAATTATTTGCAAGAGTTAAAGGATAGGAAAAGATAGAAGAAAGGATAGCTAAAAAGATAAACGTGCTTCCTTCAATCAAGGGATGGGTCCCACGCCATCCCTCGAAAAAAAAATGTCCTTCATGCAGCATCTGGCATCAGGAGGAAACACATGCTGAAACACATGAACTGTAAAAATAGCCTTCCTAGAATCAAGAGTTTTGATGCCAGAGAGGATTAAATGATCATAATGGAGAAAGAGGAGGACGAAGGTGAGCAAACCAGAAAAGACGAAAGTAACGGACGTAGTTTGCTCCGCACGTCCACTCCACTTGGTGGGTTCTTACCACTCCGCAGGAGGGCCGCGGTAGGGATATTCTCGTCCCCGTCCCTACAGGGGAAGAAATGAAACAACACAGTGAAAGAAAGGAAAAGGGAAGAGAAAGGGAAAAAAACCTGTGTGCTTGCCAAATTCTATTATTAACAGTCTTTTGCAACTATTATTTTGGTTCTTCAACTTAAACATAATTTACCTACTACATATTTTAAATTTATCACTTAATGTCTATTATATATATCCTTTTTTTTTCTAAATTTTTAATAACAAATAAACAAAGAAGAGAACGAACATTGCCAATTTGATAAAACTATTGTCTGCATTTCTAAAGTTCATTTTTGCCTCTCTTCTATAATTTGGCAAATCTAAATTTATTTCATTTACCTGAGCTATTTCGTTAAGATTGTGCCTTTGTCTAACAGGTGTAGGTTGTATCCAAGAGGTGTCTGGTACTGGCCCTCGGCTTCTAAGAAAATATCGCGGTAGTGACGGACCGTAAACTATTTCTCCCTGTGGCTGTGTTACTTCTTGTCTAGCTTGTGTTTCTGGGTGTGTCGGCGATGAGCGAAGTTGACTCGGCGACGGTACAAAGTACTCTTCCCACTGATTAAACGGATAATGATCATCAGTTTCATTACTGGTTTTATTTTGTTGCTGATTGTGTGATTTTTCTAATTCCTTTTCCGTTTCTACGGGAGCATCTACGAGTTTTTCGTAAATTCCGTCGCCTAACACGGCTGGTTTCAATCTGTTAGCATGTACAAAAATTTTCTTTTTTGTTTTTAAATGCTGCACTTCAAAATTAACTGGTCCAAGCTGCTTTATAATTCTAAACGGTCCTGTCCAACGAGGCGCTAGTTTTTTGCTAAGTCCTTGCTTGATCTGCGTTTCATTTACATAAACTTTGTCTCCTAATTCAAATTTATAACTTTTGTTTCTTTTGTCATGATACGCTTTTCTATTTTCAACTATTTCACGCGAGTAATTTTTTACAACCGTATAAGCATTTTGTAAACGAGCTAGTAATTCAGATTTATAGTTAACATCGACATCGTATCTTGTTCTTTCAGGAGTTATATCGATATCAAAAATGTGATTTGGATCTCTGCCGTAAATTAAGAAAAAGGGAGTTTCGCTAGTGGACGAATGTTCAACTACATTGTATGCATATTGAGCAAAGGGTATCCATTGATCCCAATCTCGCTGGTCTTTGCTTACATAATGAGCTATTATGTCAACTAGCGTCCGGTTGAATCGCTCTACTATGCCGTTAGTGGCAGGATGATAAGCAGAAGTGTGGAGATGTTTGATCTGCAACATTTTACAAATTTCTTCAAATAACTGGGACATAAAATCGCTTCCTCTATCAGTTAAAATTTGCCGGGGGGGCGAATGCTTTAATATTATTCTTTCTACAAATGCTCTAGCTACTGTATCAGCTTTTTGATTAGGTAAGGCTGCACATTCAGCGTATCGTGAGAAGTGATCTACCATAACGAGAACGTATTTGTTTCCGGCAGTGGTTGTTGGAAATGGACCCAGAATATCCATCCCCATACGAGAGAAAGGTGTGTCTACTTCGGAAAATTTTTGGAGCGGTTGTTGTGTTTTTGGATTTATTCTTTTTCTAATGCTGCATTTTTCGCATCGTTCGCAATATTTTTGTACATCGGCTCTCAGTGTTGGCCAGAAAAATTGTGTTTGTAATCTTTTTTTCATTTTTTTGCTACTTAAATGACCAGAGGTTGGAATATCATGAAATAAATTTAAAATATATCCTATCATAGATTGTGGAATTACTATTTGATGCCAAATTTCGCGACGATAATCTGGAGTTCGAATGTGATATAATATGTCATCATTATCAATAAAAAATGTTTCTAGTTTGTCTGGAAGTTTATCTTTAGAACTTACTGTTAGTTTATTTTTAATTATTTTGATAATTTTACTACATAATTGATCATTAATCTGAGCTTCTTTTATGCTTTGCTTACTGTAAATCGGCTTAAATTCAGTAACTTGCCTTATAGGAATCCTACTGAGAGCGTCAGCATTTGTATGTGATTTTCCTGGTTTATGGATGATTTCAAAATCGTATTCCTGTAAACTAAGATTCCAACGGGCTAATCGAGAGCTTGGATCTTTAACATTTATTAGCCATCTTAGTGGTCTGTGATCGGTTATTACTGTAAATTTTCGTCTATATAAATAAGGCCTAAAATATTTTACAGCCCAGATTACAGCTAGGCACTCTTTCTCAGTTGCACTGTAATTTTTCTCGGCTCCTGTCAGTTGTCTGCTTGCATAGGCAACTGGAAACTCATCCTTATCATGCACCTGAGATAGAATCGCACCTAACGAGGTGGAAGATGCGTCCATTGATAAAACAAATGGTTTAGTAAAATCCAGATATTTTAGCAATGGTGCTGATATTAATACTTGTTTTAGTTGTTCAAATGCTTTTTGTTGTGCTGTGAAAAGCTGGTTTGCCTTCAAATCTGCCAACTTTTACAAAGATGGGAATAAACAGCTATTCTACGGATGTGAGAAGTGTGTGGACCTAGGAAGTGGATATATAGAGAGAAGGAAGAGTTGGAGGACCAAATTTCAGATCCCTAGTACATCTGCATCATCAGGATAAGAACATTTTGGCCTCCCGTCATAGATATCTAATTACTTTGACATTTAGTTTTGACCTGATAATTTTAATAATTAGACAATGCATCATTTGAAATATAGTTTGTGCACTTATAGTTTTTAAAGTGATATATCTTGATTTTACAGTAATTTTCTTTTTTTGAAACTATATTTCAAATGATGCATTGTCTGTGCACTTATAGTTTTTAAAGTGATATATCTTGATTTTACAGTAATTTTCTTTTTTTGAACAAAATGCTGTACTTCTTACAAGTTTTTTTCTTAAATAAATTGAAAACTATTTTCATATTCATTATTTTTATGTTTAGGTTTTTAGTTATTTAATTTGATATTGCATAATTGAAAAAAAACAAACTTTATTTTGTTTAGCCTATATTTTGGTATATCCAATGACAAAAAAATTTGATTTTATAAGTAAATTGAGATTAATATTTATTAGAAATGTTTTTAACATAATTACATTATAAAATATAAATTTTTAATTTATTTATACAGTTTGAAGTTTGTTTATATTATCTACGATTCATAGAGAAAAATTCAATTGATTTTAAATGTATACCTCTGCTTTAAAAAAATGATATATGCAATTAAGATTCTTCTTTTATATGCAATTTCAAATTTAGAATTTGTATATATATTTGTAATTTCATTAAAATCTATAAACTAAAAATTTCAGTTTAATTTTTCTAGGGTTACGGAATTAAAGCAAAGGATGTAATTCAATTGAATACCAATGCTAATTTATCCATGATTCGTCGCTTTAATCATCATTCAATGATGGTACTTCAGTCAAATTATCAAAATGATAAATCTTTGACAACAACAAATAACAAATCTTTATCTAATACAAAAATCAATGAAAATGAGAAAGATCCTAAACAAAGCTTCAATTCTAATAAAGAACCAGCAGATTTAGAACAATACAGAAATGTTAAAAAAGTAATGTAATAAAGTTAAGTTAATTTTAATTTAATTTTCTTTATCTTTTAGTTTTAATTATATTTTATAGATAAAGCTAGAGGAGAAAATTCTATATGAAAGAAAATTAAATTAAAATTAACTTATCTTTTAGTTTTAATTATATTTTATAGATAAAGCTAGAGGAGAAAATTCTATATGAAGATCTTGGTACAAATGAAAATAATCAATCAGCTCAGTTAAATTTAACAAAATCAGATAGATATATTCATGGCCCTACTTTGGTCACAGATTCTGTCTACTTTACTGATGAAGAAATTAGGCAATCAATATTATATCAATGCAGACTAATAGCAAACTGGAATTCATCTTTGTCAAATGTGAGTAATATAATAAAATAATCACTATTTATTTATAGTAATTTTATAATATTTTGAGTAAATCTTTTCCTTTAATATAATTTATCCAAAGATAATGCAAGATCTACCTACTTCTTTTCAAAGAATAAAAATGAAAAATAATTAAATTTTTTAAAATATATTTTATACAGTGAAAAAATCTAAAGTGAAATGACAGTGAAAAAATCATTCTAAAGTGAAAAAATCCTGAAAACATATATTAATTAGTGATTTCTTTCCTTAGATTTAATTAACAAAGTGAAAATTGTCATAAATGATAATGCAAGATCTACTTACTTCTTTTCAAAGAATAAAAATGAAAAATAATTAAATTTTTAAAAATATATTTTATACAGGAAAACCTGAGCTAGGTGGCCAATTTGCAAGCCGTCGCCACCTTAATATCTGCCCAAGCATATTGCGGGATTTTTAAACTGTGTAAAATTGCCATTTGTGTTCTGTGGCCATGGCCAATGATATTTAATTTTGGCACCTTGTGTGCAACATCTACTAGATGGCCAGCAAATTGTGTTTTGATCAGAAATGCCAGATGGGCTTTAGATCTTCTATTAGCTGAGCATTCTAAAGTGAAAAAATCCTGAAAAAATATATTAATTAGTGATTTCTTTCCTTAGATTTAATTAACAAAGTGAAAATTGTCATAAACTTTGTATTTTAAACTTTGAAGTTAATAAAGAAATTTGTAGCTAACTGTGTCCAGTGGTCACATTCTCAGCTGCCGAAAAATGACCACCTAGCACATATTTTCCTGTATATGAGAATCAACTTTTAAGAGATCAAAACAAAAAAAATACATTCATAATATAGGAGTTCCTTATATTATGTTTGTTATAACATTAAGTATGCTGAATTTACCTATATAAATTATTCATAATTGTTATGGTAAAATTTTAAATATATATATGCACTCCTTGCAAGGCAAGAGCTATAACTATTGTAATATGATGTAAGTATATAAATCATAACATATAATAATTTTTTCAACATCCAGTAACTTTACTTGTCAATAAAAAATTATTATTAGTAACAATAACAACATTATTCTGTTGTTAAAGTATTATCATAATTATTGCTGCAATAGCACAATATAAAATTGCAATACTGAATAGTATATTAATTTATAAAGTTTGTATTTTAAAAATATTTTTGCATGCTAAAATTGTTTATATAAAATTGAATTTAATGATTCATGGAAGTTCTATATAATTTGAAAATACCAAAAATTTATATTAGAATAAAATTGTTAAGGATGTCTACATCAACTTGGTTGGCTTCTACTTTATTTCTTGAACCATGCTGTTTTTTATAATATACAAGAAATTTTTAAATAATTTAGGTAATAAATGATGTGGTGAGTCAAATTATTTTGAAAACTTAATATCCTATTTATAATAAATTTTGCAACATTATTATACATTTTAAAAGTAAAATTTTTTATTTATGAAGGATGATCAGAAAAGAGATTTCCAGTGTTATATCAAAATTATACATTTTTTAAATAAGATATAAAAAAACAATATCAAATTATTAGACATTATCATGATTACTTTTCAACATAGTTTCCAAGAGTGTTTATCAGGATGATCAGTGATTAGAAATTCTAGAAAAAGTGGGAATTATGCATGAATTTTTCCTTAGATCTGAAAAATTAAGAAACATTAGATTAGTTTGCATTATGATTTAAAATGTAATAAATTTTGAAAAGGCAAGACATTAATGATTCTGCAATGTTTTTCTTTATTTAAATTTTAAAACATCAACATATATGTGGTTAATAGCAGTTTGTGTTTTATGATAAAACACTACTGGCTGTTGGCTACTGTATGCTGAAATCTTTGTCTGCCATAGATCTTAAAACAAACTATTTTCTTAATAGAAGTATTCATATTCCAAGCATACTCTATCTATTCAAAGAAAATTTGCAGATATGTTCTATTTAGCTTTTATTTAGAAGTAATAAGCAGTAAGATAATTGGTTAGAAGTAAAATATATTTGTTTATTAACTGTTTCTGATCAGCTTTGTAACAGGATGAGCATTATTCAAAAAAAGAAGGGAAAAAAACACTCAAATATCACCAATCAGGTGGTGCTGTACATCATTACGTCTACAGAATAAAAATAGTAAAAATTTAAAAAAAAAGATATTGTTTTTAAGTTTATCAATATAAAACAATTACAGTATATTTATCACCTTAAGCAATTTTTTGCTAAATAAATACATAATATATATAATTATATATATAAAGTTATGAATAAATTAGGCCAACACTGAAAATTGCATAATATGGCACTGCTTACAAGCAAAACTACACAAGAGCCCTTTAGCAGTCAAAAGATTTTTATTCAGAAATGGAAAAATTTATTATAAATAGGATATTAACATTATTATACATTTTAAAAGTAAAATTTTTTATTTATGAAGGATGATCAGAAAAGATACGGCTGTATCAGAGTAGAAGTTTAAGGAGTAGTAGCACTCAGCAGTATATCGGGTCACTATTTTTCAATATGTGCTTCCTTCAATCAAGGGATGGGTCCCACGCCATCCCTCAAAAAAAGATGTCCTCAATGCAGCATCTGGCATCAGGAGGAAATAAATGGCTGGAGCACACGGACCTTCAAACCAGTCTTCCTGGAATCTAGAGTACTAATGCCAGAACCAATAAGACGACTATAACGGAGAAAAAGGAGGACGAAGGTGAGCAAACCAGAAAAACGAAAGTAACGGACGTAGTTTGCTCCGCACGTCCACTCCCTTTGGTGGATTCTTACCACCCGCAGGAGGGTCACGGTAGGGATATTCTCGTCCCCGTCCCTGCAGGGGAAGAAATGAAACAACACAGTCAAAGAAAGGAAAAGGGAAGAGAAAGGGAAAAAATATCTGTGTGCTTGTCAAATTCTATTATTAACAGTCTTTTTCAACTATTATTTTGGTTCTTTAATTTAAACATAATTTACTTACTACATATTTTAAATTTATTACTTAATGTCTATTATATATATATTCCCCTTTTTTTTCTAAATTTTTAATAACAAATAAACAAAGAGAACGAACATTGCCAGTTTCATAAAACTATTATCTGCATTTCTAAAGCTCAATTTTGATTCTCTTCTATAATTTGGCAAATCTAAATTTATTTCATTTACCTGAGCTATTTCGTTAAGACTGTGCCTTTGCCTAACAGGTGTAGGTTGTATCCAAGAGGTACCTGGTACTGGCCCTCGGCTTCTAAGAAAATATCGAGGTAGTGACGGACCGTAAACTATTTCTCCCTGTGGCTGTGTTACTTCTTGTCTAGCTTGTGTTTCTGGGTGTGTCGGCGAGGAGTGAAGTTGACTCGGTGACGGTACAAAGTACTCTTCCCACTGATTAAACGGATAATGATCATTAGTTTCATTACTGGTTTTATTTTGTTGATCGTGTGATTTTTCTAATTTCTTTTCTGTTTCTACGGGAACATCTACGAGTTTTTTGTAAATTCCGTCGCCTAACATGGCTGGTTTCAATCTGTTAGCATGTACATTAATTTTCTTTTTAGTTTTAATATGCTGCACTTTAAAATTAACTGGTCCAAGTTGCTTTATAATTCTAAACGGTCCTGTCCAACGAGGCGCTAGTTTTTTGCTAAGTCCTTGCTTGATCTGCATTTCATTTACATAAACTTTGTCTCCTAATTCAAATTTATAACTTTTGTTTCTTTTGTCATGATACGCTTTTCTATTTTCAACTATTTCACGCGAGTAATTTTTTACAACCGTATAAGCATTTTGTAAACGAGCTAGTAATTCAGATTTATAGTTAACATCGACATCGTATCTTGTTCTTTCAGGAGTTATATCGATATCAAAAATGTGATTTGGATCTCTGCCGTAAATTAAGAAAAAGGGAGTTTCGCTAGTGGACGAATGTTCAACTACATTGTATGCATATTGAGCAAAGGGTATCCATTGATCCCAATCTCGCTGGTCTTTGCTTACATAATGAGCTATTATGTCAACTAGTGTCCTGTTGAATCGCTCTATTATGCCGTTAGTGGCAGGATGATAAGCAGAAGTATGGAAATGTTTGATCTGCAACATTTTACCAATTTCGTCAAATAACTGGGACATAAAGTTGCTTCCCCGATCAGTTAAAATTTGCCGAGGGGGCGAATGCTTTAATATTATTTTTTCTACAAATGCTCTAGCTACTGTATCAACCTTTTGATTAGGTAAGGCTGCACATTCAGCGTATCGTGAGAAGTGATCTATCATAACGAGAACGTATTTGTTTCCGGCAGTGGTTGTTGGAAATGGACCCAGAATATCCATCCCCATGCGAGAGAAAGGTGTGTCTACTTCGGAAAATTTTTGGAGCGGTTGTTGTGTTTTTGGATTTATTCTTTTTCTAATGCTGCATTTTTCGCATCGTTCGCAATATTTTTGTACATCGGCTCTCAGTGTTGGCCAGAAAAATTGTGTTTGTAATCTTTTTTTCATTTTTTTGCTACTTAAATGACCAGAGGTTGGAATATCATGAAATAAATTTAAAATATATCCTATCATAGATTGTGGAATTACTATTTGATGCCAAATTTCGCGGCGATAATCTGGAGTTCGAATGTGATATAATATGTCATCATTATCAATAAAAAATGTTTCTAGTTTATCTGGAAGTTTATCTTTAGAACTTACTGTTAGTTTATTTTTAATTATTTTGATAATTTTACTACATAATGGATCATTAATCTGAGCTTCTTTTATGCTTTGCTTACTGTAAATCGGCTTAAATTCAGTAACTTGTCTTATAGGAATCCTACTGAGAGCGTCAGCATTTGTATGTGATTTTCCTGGTTTATGGATGATTTCAAAATCGTATTCCTGTAAACTAAGATTCCAACGGGCTAATCGAGAGCTTGGATCTTTAACATTTATTAGCCATCTTAGTGGTCTGTGATCGGTTATTACTGTAAATTTTCGTCCATATAAATAAGGCCTAAAATATTTTACAGCCCAGATTACAGCTAGGCACTCTTTCTCAGTGGCACTGTAATTTTTCTCGGCTCCTCTCAGTTGTCTGCTTGCATAGGCAACTGGAAACTCGTCCTTATCATGCACCTGAGATAAAATCGCGCCTAACGACGTGGAAGATGCGTCTGTTGATAAAACAAATGGTTTAGTAAAATCCGGATATTTTAGCAATGGTGCTGATATTAATACTTGTTTTAGTTGTTCAAATGCTTTTTGTTGGGGTTCTCCCCATTCAAATTTTGTTTCATTTTTTAACAGTTCTGTAAGTGGTTTTGAAATTTTTGCATAGTTAAAAATGTGACGGCGATAGTATCCTGTTAGGCCTAAAAATGCGCGGATATCCCGTTCGCATAGTGGTACTGGAAAATTTTGAACGCTACTGATTTTTTCAGGATCCGGACGAACTCCTTCGGAAGAAATAGTGTGACCTAAAAATTTAACTTGTCGTTTAAGAAAGGAACATTTTTTTGGTTTTAACTTTAAACCTGCTTTTTCTAATCTTTGGAATACCATTTCCAAGCGTTCTAAGTGTGTAGGTAGATCTGGACTGAATGTTAAAATATCATCCATGTAAACGAGGCATATTTTTCCTTTGATCCCGCTTAAAACTAAATCTGCTAATCTTTGAAATGTGGATGGTGAATTACATAACCCCATAGGCATGCGCAGAAACTCATAGTGCCCATTAACTGAGGAAAAACCGGTTTTTTCTTTTTCCTTCACTCCGACTTGCCAGAATCCAGATATCGTATCCATAACGGAAAAATATTGCGTGTTCGCTAGCATGCTGAGAGTTTCAGGTATTTGTGGCAAGGGATATGGATCTATACGTGTGACTTTGTTTAATTTACGATAGTCAATTACTAATCGCATTGTTCCATCTTTCTTTTTCACCAGTAACGCCGGAGCCGACCATGGTGAACTCGAATGTTGTATTATGCCACTGTCAAGTAATTCGCCTATTATTTCATCCATTTTTTCTCTTTGGGCGTACGGAATGCGATATGGAGGCTGATATATGGGCGGTGAGTCACCCGTATGAATTTCGTGTTGTAACCAATTGCATAAACCTAAATCTAAATCGTTACGCGCAAAAATGTGTTTATATTTACATAAGAGCGGTAATAAAGCATTTTTTTCTTCTACTGATATTCCTTCCCAGTTAAATAATTGCTCAAAGTCCTTATCTGATAATTTTTGCTCTAAATTCTGTTGTGTTGTGTCCGACAGGTTATTATTTTCTGGAACTGTTTCTTGAATAGCGGCTATGAATTTTCCAATCTTTTTATTTTTATGTAGGACTATGGGTCGATGAGTTATATTTATTAGCCTAATTGGAATGTTTCCTCTTTTGTTAACTGTAACTAAAATATTTGCACCTAATATACCTCTAACATTATTTACATCAGGCTCTACTACACCTACACTTCTTGGTTTAGGTTTGCCTCGGCGACAACTTTTCCTGTTATTATAACTTCTGAACGAGGCGGAACAATATTTCTTCCCATTAATTTAATTAATCTTACTGGAAAATTTCTGTCTTTAATTTTCGTTCTATCTCTAGACTGTGTTTCCTTATCTTTGGTTCTACTTTCTAATGGAGCGCTATGTGAAATTTTCTTATCGGTATTCTTTGTTGTCTGCATTTCGTTTAAATTAGTTATAGCATTATTAAATTTTATTTCCTCTCCATTATGAAAGATTAATTTCGAATCGGCAAATGATATATTAATACTGAACCTTTTTAAAACATCTCGACCCAATATTCCTTCATGTGGACTTGTAACAGTTAAATCAACGACATAACAAGGATGCCGGAATTCTATGGAACCTAACTTTAATTTTAACATATATATTCCCTTGCATTTAATCAGATGTCTGGTAATTCCATGTAGTTTTGCCGGCTCTTCCTCTATTTTAATAATTTGGCGCTTTGCATCTTTCAATATTTCCCTATTAATCAAAGTAACCCTGGATCCTGTATCTACTAGTAG
>AYEL01063691.1:0-12971 GCA_000484575.1 Olivierus martensii
TTTTGTAATATATAATTTATTCAAAGTTTTTTATTTTTAATATTTCAATAGGAATTGTGAACTTTTTTAAGGAAATTAAATATTATTATTATAAATTGAAATGTATATCATAAATGTCACTGCACATATAAGGTAATTTTGCGAGGTCTTTATTCCAAAGTTGTGAAAATGGATTTTTACTCTGGAGTCTCACCACACCCATAAATATTAAATATAAAGACAAGCTCCCTTTGGAACCGAATGCGTGCTTTTGATGGAGTCATATTCCAAGTAATTGTTGTCTGGCGTGACCAATTTTGTGGAAGCTACATATGAGATTATAAAATTTTTAGAAATACCAAATTCAGTTTTAAAAATACAGTATATTTCTGTTAGATTATTTTACTTGTATTTTCCAATATGAAATATTTTATTAATATTTTCTCATAACTGAATACGGTAGCCATGGGATTGATTAATCATCATTAAAGTTATTTCATTTATATAATAAAAATTATCCGAAAAAATAGCTTTCGATGATTATATATATATATATTTATAAGCAATATATTTTTAAAGAATATTTATAATTTTTAATATATTGTTTAGAAATATAGTTTTATGGTTTAAGAAACCGAACACAGTGACTAATTAAGTTACTTCTGATGGCTCCTGTTCTTAGAAAATGGCTTTTGTAAATTTAAATGTGGATATTATATGCAATAAAATGATAATAATCCTGCAGACAATAAAAATTTACATAAAATTTTTAGCTAACATATTTAAATAAATAAATATTATAATAAGGATTAAATTAGTGACAGTTTACGAAAATTTCCTCAGATTATTATAATCTTCAGTTATAATTATACATTTTTGAATGATAAATTTAATCACAGATTTGCATTTAAATATTTTATCATCGCATTAATTATTTACAAAGATTTAAAATTAGAAACGTAAGTTATTTATTAACAGTGATCTTTACGAGAAAATACCGTTTTCTTTACGATTTTGTAAACAAGTTATTGAAGTTAGTAGATAAGAGTTAAGAAAATAGCAATTTTCAGTAGCTTTTTAAGAGCAGATGTTTTAATGTTCTCTTTTCTTATTTTAATACCAATTTCAATTTACAACATGTTAATAATTCACGTTTTCGTGTTCAATCTTCGTCGTAAACATTCAAATTAAAAAATATTAGATACTTTCAAAGTTATAACTCTGTAAAAACGTAAAATTATGAATTTAGTGTATCGAGCAAACGCAAAAAAATGTTAAACTGTTTATTAAAATTTACCTTTGTTCAAGTTTATTCTATATACAGTAAACATAAAAACTTAAAAGCGCTTAGATATTTTAAATGCAACATTTACAGATTAACAAACCTTCTAAAATTTATAAAATTTTTAATGCTGATTGATATTCAGAATCATTCAGTATATATCGAAAAATAGGCATGCTGCAGTAATCTAAATATGCATGAATTCTGTAGCAATATTTGATACCGGTGGGAGAATATTAAAAATTAAAATATGCATTGCAATATTTCAACGGCATAAATAATATAGCTGAAATAAATATTTCGACCAGTGCTGGCGATGAAATCAAGAAGGAATTGCATAAAATATTTATATATTATAACAGTATTATTTACGCTGTTGGAAATATTATAATATTTATATAACTTCTTACACATCGACAATTTTCTAAAAATTATTGATCAAGATACTTCAAAAATTTATATGATTAAAATTGAAGATACAATGTTTCGTACAATATTTGGTAAAAATGAAATAAACATTAAATAACTTATTAAATTTGTATGAACTTTTAGTGATGCTTGATGATATCCAATGTATTATGGTATATACAATATCTAGTTGATTAAAAAGTCTGAAGAATATGGCAACATTTTTCAACAGTATCTGCTTTGATCTGCGCGACATTAGAAATAAAACTCATGTCAGAACAAACTACGTTTATGAAAATAATGAAAAAAGTAGGAGTTGACTTTCAAAACTTTAAATAATTCCGTAAATGGATTAATGGAAAACATATGCGAAATGCCACAGTAACCAAGTTATCCGGTAATAGATCCGGATAACTTGGATCCGGTTAGCTTAAAGGCTTAACACCTTAGGTGGAGGTGTAGGCATGCCCCACCTATGGATCAGGCTATGATTAAAGCCGAATTCATCTCGCAACCTTCTAATACCTTCTTTGGTGGAGCAGGGGAGTTTCCTTTATGGCGAGTCTTAGCATACAAGATGAGCCTGATACCATAATTCGAAAATATCCATAAGTGGAAGCATTGTCTTTTTTCACTTATTAATGCATGTAATGCACTGCAATTGCCATGTACGTACATAATTAGCATAAATGAAGCATTCATAACTAAAAGCAATACTGTAAGGCCTTATTTTGAAAAAATTAAGCATTTTTTTTTTAATTTGCTGCTGAAGAATCATAATTTCAAATTAAACACTGAAACTTTGGGGATTGATGGAAATTCAAAATGTACTTGTCCGAAGAGTCATAAATCGAAGAGCCGAAACTGTATGATTGTACAGCATATTCCCCTACTTACTCTATACTGTATAAATATATCTGGTTGGAATAAGTAGCCATTTTTATTATTTGATTTTATATATTCATGAAAATTCAAAACTATTAAATTCGGATGTAGATTATTAACCTAATAATGATATGGTTCGATTATTTTCATACTATTTGGTTCTCTAATAGATTTCAATAATACAGTTTAAAGAAATATCAATTAAATCGGATACTATATATAACAGATATTGTGCCTCAACTGTATGAACAAATCTTTTCTCTTATTATATCAGAAATATTATTTCAATATAGATAGATTTCAATGGAATTGAAATCTATCTATATTGAAATAATATTTCTGTTCCTCTGTTGAGTGCAAATAAGATAGATAAATTTTATTCAAATCGAATAATATTTACGGGACATATCCTGTTTACAGCAAGACAAACCTAATTCATATAGCCCTCTCGTCTATTCCATTTCAAAATGGAAGGGGAAAAAAGTACAGCACATTGTTTTGAAGATATTAAGTTAATTTGCCTAATAGCCTAAGTTTATATTTATTAGTTTAATTCGAAATATGTGATAAAATTATTTATGATGATTATAACATTATCCCATATAATATTCATAATATTATACAATTTGATCTTTTACTAAATGATCTTGTTTTTTGAAGTTCATCATATTCTACTTTTCCTGATAAAATTGACAATATTTGATACATTTTTAAAGGAATAAATTTTTAAATTTCATATAATTTTACTTTTAATTTATCATACATTATGAAATAAATTTTTCATTATATTTTCATTCTGATGCGAATAGTGTAATAAATGAATATTTAATTGCTGAGAGATGAAATGTTACATTGTTTTTCCTACCTTTTAAGAATGAGGTTTTTAATATTAATCCACATTCACAATGAAAAAGTAGTCGAAAATATAAGCTAAAATGAGTTTTCTTTCAATTTTTCTGTTGATCTCATTTATTTATTGACTGATAATCGTTATAGTGTAAAAACAACTAAAATATTCTTTATAATTTTATAATCTTCTTACACTTATAAATTAATTTTTAATCATTTGTACTTCCTATCGTTAGTCATGTTCTATAATTAAAAATATAAGATTGTTGGTACTGTACTGCATTTAATATCAAATAAGGAATTTATAATATTAATTAAAATATTATCGTTTTTTTAAAATTCAGAATGAAATTGTTAATTATAAATAAATATTCAACAATGTTAATTTTTAGATAATCATAAAATTTGAAAATATAAAAATTTTTATCCATTTTAAAATATATCAAAATTTGAGTTATAATTGTGCAGAAATATTTTTTGACGAAATCAATAGGTTGATCGAA
This sequence comes from Olivierus martensii, assembly GCA_000484575.1. Classification (NCBI taxonomy): domain Eukaryota; kingdom Metazoa; phylum Arthropoda; class Arachnida; order Scorpiones; family Buthidae; genus Olivierus; species Olivierus martensii. Next base: position 3,907 of record AYEL01063691.1, read on the forward strand.
TATTTATTCACATTAAATTTGGTGAATAAAACAATTTCGAAGGCTCAGATTGTTTTCAACCATTCGCTATTCGCAACTCTTCTATAGATGAGTATATTTTTTAATAAAATAATATTCTTTTGTCCCTTCTGATGTAATCATCTTTTGTACAAGGATATAGAGAGGGTTTATCCTATTCGTTTTAATCTCTTTGTGTTTGGAAATAATGTTTACATTATTTCCAAGCACAAAGATTATTTACAAAAATAAAAAAATGTATTTATATTTGCAAAAAAGATGAATACATTTTAGATATTCAATGACTACCTCTAACAAAATACAAAGTTTTTGATCGTTTGGGTGTAACATAATGTAAGAAACTTGTAATCTGTATTTCTTCTAAAAAAAGTATTTCTAAATTACTTATTGCTTACTTTATCAAATAATTCAGAGAAGTGTATTATTACTGTTTGCATTTTTTGAAGCTTGTTTTTAATTTTAAACAAAACGAATATTTAAATTAAATAAGTAAAATTTATTTATTTATAAAGCTTTTATTATTTTCTTCTTGATAAATTAAACATTTTTGATTAAAACTTTCTAAAATTTAATATCACAAAAATTAATTAAAAATAAATACAAAATGGTATAATATTTTCTTTTCACGGAACAAACAATTTTTGTTTTACTTGCATTATATTTATACTATTAGGAAGTTAGAAAAGTTTATCTGTTTTTATATGAAATGCAGAGGTGAAGACTTGTGTTTTTATTTGACAACTTTTATTTTATTTTAAATTTCTTTTTTTTTTTTTTTCTTTTTCTTATAAAGAACAAAGGAAAAGAATTAAGTCGAAGTCATCAGAAACCGCCGTGACCAGAAAATATAAATAATAATAATAAAAAAAGCTAAATTTAATAGAGAAAGAATCTTGTAAGAATTTCGGACTGTCTCTAGCTACATTTCCCTTTTTACTTATCTCGAGAGACATTTACTTGACAAGAAAGGTTGATTTTATTTGACAAGCGAAATAAGGTTAGACGTCAACAGAAAATTCTTCATACAATACTTAAAATAACTTTTATGTTGAACAATAATTATTACTGTAGTTTATTCCCGAATGAAGTTTTTAAACATCTAATAAATTTTAATAACTTATGTAATACAGATTCATAAAAGTATCATGCATATTTGATTTAATTCGAATACATTATAATGCAATCACTGTAGCGTTGTTTACCATTGACAAGCTTTGATATTTCGCAGACAGTGAAAGTTTAAATTTACAGTTACCACAAAAGCATATGGTTACTGTAAATTAAATTATTAATTTAATAAATATATTACACCACATGCATCTGAAATTCTTAATAAGTATTTTATAGATTTATCATTAATCATAAATTTTAATATTAAACATTCTTGAGTGTAGGTGTAATATTTATTATCTCTGGTATTAAAATATTATATGATCATAAGAGGAACTTTCTGTGAACATTTATATGTCTTATTTAAGATATCAAAGAATTATCAGGCCTTCCAACACGATATATAATTGACCTAGCCAGTTTAACAGCATTTTTATGGCATTGTTATTTACTGGGACGACTTAGCAATTTAAATTGTAAATTTTATCTACTTTGTTACTCTACTTTATGTGTGTCAATGGTTATAAAAGTTTCACTGCGCTCAGGAGAGAATCAACCATGTATTGTTAAAATTCTTTTCTAAAAGACGAATTATAAAGTCGTGTTTTCATAAATGAATTATTTATGAAGTTTTATAATTATAAATCATTAAAATTTCATATAGTTTACTGAGCGTAATACTAGCGAAAAGTTAGAATAGCCTAACTTTTCGTTTAAATAATTATAATTATTTTTAATATAATTTTTCTTTACAAATTTAACTTTATTATATTTTAACTTTTATGGATGGTAGCAGAGGTAGTTTAATCATTACTTTAGTTAAAAGAAACTTCTTCAAACATTATTTTACGACTGTTTCCGGAAATATAAGATTTATGGTTGGAATCATCCAAATGATCATTATAAAAATTATTAATTAGAAGCACACTTTATTAAACATTATTTTCGTCAATAATATACATAAAACTGTATTTTAGTTACTGTAATTTTGTTATAAATATTTACGGAGGGATAAAAATTTCAAAATAAATTTAGTAGTCATAAAAAGTAGCTTAAAATAAACTTAAAGGAATAAATTCTTTTAGACCATTACATACTATATACGAACTTATTCTTAGTTCTAATTACTGAATTAATGATAACATTCACATACATTGAGAATAAATAATATTGTCAGACAACAGATTCGATTATTACAAAATAACTATAAAATTAATAGACTTTTACTTACTTATTGGTACAAAATCAATAGACAAAGTATACAAAATAACTAATAAAATTTAGAAAATTTAATTTGGAAATTAATAATTTAATTAAAATTTCTTACATCCATACAAAATAATTATTGCTCCAGGGTAAAGGTTGTTCCAAAAAGTTTCTAAATATACAGTAATATTGGATCAACAATTAAATTTGTGATAAATTCTTATTAAAGTACTATTGAAAATAATTTTTCTGTAAATTATATTTGTTGATTTATTCAACATACCACTAATGTAGTCTATATAAATTCATTTTACTTTCAAACTTAATAATTTAATTTATCTGATTGTTTGACTTCCTGCGGCCGTATTAGCCATGATTTTAACTACCCAGGACTTAAAATTAATTATTGATTTATTGTTTTAATTAAACAGTTAAAAATTTCATTAATCAATAGTTTGCAAGTTTTTTCTGGTGTCGTAAAAACCGAAATCTATTATTATTTTCAATAAAAATTACAAAATTTAACACATGAATATAGATTTTATCTTAATGTAGCCATAAATATAGCAGTAAAATAAAATTAAGATAAAATTATGAAAAATCAGACACTGTTCATTTAATGAAATAAATTAAAACACAAAAGTAGGAGATTAAATAATTGTTTCTCCTACTTTTGTGTTTTAGTTTATTTCATTATAATTTATTGTAGGATGAATCATTATTATATAATATTCATTTAATCAATTAGTTCAAAAATATTAAATGATAACTCAGAAGTTTGAATGCCCTCCATTTTTAAATAGTTAAAGATACTAGGTTAAAAAATGTGAATTCAAGGTCATCTTTACTGATAAATATAATATTGATAATCTTTAACGATAAAGATTCTCTGTTTATATTACTTTAGTCTATTTTTAGTTTGGTACCGTAAGAAAATGTAATAAAAATAACGAAAATTTTCAAGAAATCTCTCATTTGGGTTCATTTAAAAAGCACTTTATTAAATAAAGAAATAATTTAATATAATTATAATACAAGAAGAATAACGTTGATATAGTTTTCCCCTATTATAATTTCCAATATAGCATAAACATCTAGTATATTCTTACTGCATGATCCAGCTGTAGTGTCAATTATTATTAAGTAGTACAATATATGTGAAATATAAAAATATAATTTATTAATATGAGAAAAAAATATCTAATAGAAAGAATAAATAAAAAGTTCTTCATTTATTAAAGAAAATTGTCTTTCAAATGAGGCTTTCTTTTTCTCGTGAAAATATGCTCTTCATAAATGCAAATGCAATTTGCTATAAATGCATAAAAATATAGCTTAATAATCGTGTTCTATTTTTTAAATGCACTACTATAAATTTATAAAAATAAGTATGAATTATAACAACATTAAATACGAATAGACAGATAGATAAATGGCGTGTATACATAATATTCGCTACAATGATTAAATGTTTTAAACATGTGTATAATAATTGAATTTGACCTATTTTCATTATGAAACCATTTAATACTCTTTGCCATGGCAAAGATTAATTAGCAAAGGTTCATTTTAACAGCATATAGTATGATGACAATCTAGTCATAAGAATAGAAAATTTATGATTTAAAATATATTTAGATATCAAGGTATCAAATGTAATGAGAAATATAATTCAAATTTCACAATTTCAAAGAATTAAATTATATTAATTAGCAAATAATTCTATGTGAATATGAGTTGTCGTATATATTAGAAATGTGAGAAAGGACTTCACATCTTATTATAAGCATAAAAGCAAAATTTTGTTCCTGCGAAACCAGCAACTATGGAATATATTTAATAGATATATTTGATATTTATTTGAATTGAGAAAAATGTGATTAAAATTGAAAGGAAACACTAGAAAAATGATAGAAAATATTATTTATTCATACATCAAAGTATAATATAGATTTATTCATATGGAAGCAATCGAGAAATAGCCAGAAACATGTGATAGGAAAACCGATAATACGAATTCTTGGAAATGTAGCTGTATTTTTGAATATTTATTTATTTATTTATTTTATTCCTACCAAAGATTACAGAACAAGTAACCGGAATGGCAACCCTCAAATTTACAGTAGTGACACAGACATGTTAATTCGTACATGCTTTCCTTTAGCATATCATTGTTAAGTCCTTGCAGCTTTAGCAATAAACGAATGATATGCTTTAGAATTTCCGATAAATGGAACTTTACATGAAGTGTTTTTTAAGTTTTGTTTACAGTGAATGAAAATTTAGAAAAGGTTTAAATTTTATTCGCATAATATAAAACATATTCTAGTATGGATAACAGTGATTTTTCTCTTCTAAGAGAAAGTATTCTCTCTCTTCTCTTAGGTTTTCCTATAACAATTTCTCAATTATTTGTTATAGGCTTACACTTATAATTAATGTAATCACAGATATAAATTAACTACATGTGCAACCATTTAATCAATTGATAGTTTCTATTTATCGGTAGGTCTTTGCCGATAAAAATATTTTGTTTTTACTTATGAGGAAATATCTACTGAGGATATGTAAATATCATCAAGAAAACAAAGTATTTAGACCTAGTGAGAATTGATCAGATGCTATATGTTATTATATCAAGTACGTGAAAAATATCATTGAAATTTTTTAGAGAATTACAAAAACGTGAATGAATTCGCTCTTGTGCTTTTTCACTTGCAAACATCAGAAATGAGGAAGAAAATAGAAACACTATAAGAAATTGCCATAAATGATTTATACTCAAATCTTACTTTATTGATGATATTCCTAAAGAAATAATAATTTTCCTACAGTTGCTATGGTTCTGCATCTTGTGGATGAATTTTCATTCTTTGACAGAAAAAAATATATATTCGTAGTCAAGAAAATCGTAAGACACAAGTTAAATAATTGTAGAGCAACTGTAATAGTCGATTTTTTTGTTTTTGTGTTTTTTATTTGCTTTATTCTTTATTTTATCTATTAGGACCATTAAAATGCATTTCTGACGTATATTGCAATGCTTTAATGGAATTTGATGAGTTATTTAATTATTTCCCTGAATTGCAATGAACTGTGACATGATCGTGAAAGTTAAAGAATAAGTTCAACGGATCTGGTCTAATATTCTCTGGAAAATTTAGAGGTCTGAGACCTGTAATATACCCGAAATCACTAGATGGAGTGTATTAAACATCCAAGCGATAATTCCTCTCTTTTTATTTTTATTTTTTTATTATTATAAATAAGCAATATTTATTTTACCTTTCCTATGAGGAATCTAATATTTTGTATTGCGTGCAAAATCCGATAAACATTTATTATTCTAATGCTGTCTTCAATGGAAAGAACTTGCATTCATTCTGTTTTATCATAAATAACAGTTTTAACATAAATGAGTTGATTTTAAATTTATTATAAACTGAAAGATAATTTTGTCCGAATTCTTTATGAGAATAATTAGAATTATCAATAAATATATATTAATATCTATAAGAAAATAAATATATATTTTCTGATAATTGTATGTAGGCCTATAGGGCGACTTTATTCTGTGATATTCCACGTCATTAAATTTTTTCTCCCTATTTGCAATATTTGAAGATATGTGAAATAAAATGTTTATAACTCCAAATCAAAGAATGTTTGAATTAAAGGAAAGATTCACGAAAAATTTCCAATTCTGACAATATATAGAATTTGTTGAGATCTTTTAAAGGATATAAGAATATTTGAAATTTATATGATCTCTTATAAGCATACTAAAAGTCATTTATGATCGATTTTAAAATTTATTAAATTGTAAGATCCAAATGCTTTTATCTACTTAATTCAAATAAATTTATTATATTTCTCGAGCTTTTGTTTTGCATTGTATTTTTGTCCCTACCAGATCTTCATGAATTTTCTTGATATGAATCAAATTACGTCAATTTTCTCAGCAAATCGAAGTAATTTATATTACTTTAATTATGCTAAGAACTACACATATTTAAATTATTTGATAATTATAAAAAATATTTCTATATTATATTCCTCAAAATACTTTTGATTGCTTAAATATATGTATTCAATGAACTTTTCTGAACGAAGACATTTAGAAATTTAAAAATAGCTAAATATAATCATTATATTTAATAATATACAATTTGTATAGATATAATTTCATTAAAAGTTCTAAATAAATTTCTTAGTTATTTGATTTCCTAAACCTAGTCTTGTTTTCAAAGGTAAGCACTTAAGCTATGTTGATGTAATTAAGTACTTAGGCTGTATTTTGGATAAAAATGCTTCTTGGGTTCCTCATATTAAACATATCCTCAGCAAAACTGAAAGGATGCTTTTTCTTATGAACCGTGTTGCAACTCTGCATTGGGGCCTCTCATCTGATACTATAGACTCTATGTATGAGGGAGCAGTCTTACCAAAACTATTGTATGCTTGCCCTGTCTGGAGCGAAGCTATTAACAAAATTAAAGTTAAAGAAATGTTATTAAAATTTCAAAGGAGGGTTTGCATCAAAATTATTAAAGGTTACCGAACTATTTCTCGTGAATCTGCATTAGTTCTTGCTAATAAAATGCCATTGGATATTTTAATTAAGGAAACAGTAACGTTATATTTTTCTAAAAAAGGTGGCGAAATAAATATCAATGATTCTTTCTTTCCGGTTGACACTGCAGCAGACTTCAGACTGCTTCCTCACCTCTATTATTGTCATAACTCAGCAATTAGCACGTTTAACAACACACATCACCTTAAAATTTTCACTGACGGTTCTAGCTCACATAATGGTGTATCTGCTTTTTGCGTCCTTCGGGACAATCAAGTACTACAGTGTTCTAACTTCAAACTTCATAGTTATTGCAATAAACATTTCTCTGTATAAACACAAGCTATTTCTGTTTTCCATGATAAACACTTTCCATAAATTGCCGATATTATCAACCACATTCAATCAGTTTGTTTGTGGTTAACGATTGTGATATATGTTAATACATTGTATGATATACGTAAAATCTCGCTGTATACAATAAGTTTGGTTAAATAAAGTTTGCATTAATTACATTGTTATATTTTGAGAAAATTGAAATGTAATAAAAATCTACTCAAAATGATACCGTAGGGACTCTTGTTTAGCTCTCAGGGGAAGATATGCACTAGTCATGAAATTCCGGTCTATCTCCATTTAGGAAACTTTATTTACTCATTTTTTGCATCAACTTTTTATATATACAGGTAGGTGTGTCTTGAAACCTCTGAAAGATTGTGCTGGGTCCACGAACCTCGTTTGCCCCACCTTTTCTATGGCATTTATTAATATTTACTGTTATAGCCATTATTACAGATGATTAATGAAAATTAAATGAAAAAGATTAATTCAGGAATTCTTGGGAAATACGATTTCCTGTTCTCGGTTCCAAAATGTCGGGAATTTGGAAACACTATATAATGTTTATATGTTGCATTCAATATTTATGTTAAGGTTATTTTTAAGTGTTAAAAGTTATTAAATTTGTTAATCACATTTATCTGATTTTGTATTAAATAACAGTTAATAATTAGTATAAATTTTCAAAAACCAATTTTTAGTTTTTTTTCTGTTATGTAGAATGATAATGCAAATAATACATACTGGTGTGTGTTATTTGCATTGATGGTGACAAACATTATCTCAATAGTTTGAGTCCAATTCAATCCTTTTTAGTAAATTTAAAGTTAACAGTTCCTTATGTTTACTACATATTCTAATTAAAAACATTCTAAAATATTATGCATGCAGGCAGTATTAAAATAGTTCTTTGTCATTTGTATATTAGGTCCAATTATCACAACCTGCTACTACTGCTCTTGGAGAACTGTCACCTGGAGGAGCTATCATGAAAAATTCTCATCACATATCAATAAAAGGTAAAATAATAGATAAATATTAATTTTTTTATTAATCTGTTAATTAATCCGTATTTTTATAGACATTATAAGTCAAGAAATTCAGCAAGAATTGCAGCAGTTATATATTGCTTTGTGTGAATTGATACGTCATTTTTGGCAGTGTTTTCCCACAACTACTCCACAATTAGAAGAAAAGGCATGAAACTTAAAATATTTTAAATTTACTTCTTTAAAATTTCTTACCAAATTTTACTTTTATTTCAGGTAGTTCGTATGCAAAATACATTGGAAAGGTTTGAAGTTTCAAAAATACAACCATTTAGAGAGCGATTACTCAGGGAACGTTATAATATAGCTGTAAGTAATTAAATATCATTGAAAACAATTTTTTAACATAAATGTTTAGTATACAAACATCAATTATTATAATCCAATGATTGGTGGCCAATAATTGGAAAATCCAGAAATTATAATTCAAATAAAAAAAAATCATAAATTCCATTTTTCCCTGTTTTGTCAGGAAAATAAAGAAGAAACAGCGGTATAGTAGAAAATAAATCAAGCACTAAGTAGCAGAAATACGTTTATTTATTTAGAATTCGAAACGTTTTCGTCCATGTTCGGTCATCATCAGCGAACATTGCTAAAACGAACTTACATGGAATAATAGAACGGAATAGCGTGTATGTTTTTTAAAATTAAAAGTACAATAATATAATAATAGAAGTTGGTCATAAACAAATTTTTACATACATTTATAATTTGTAAAACAATTATAGTCCGACGGAATATATAAATCCTAAGTAGTAAAATAATGC
>AYEL01063692.1:0-25890 GCA_000484575.1 Olivierus martensii
TAGCAATGTTCGCTGATGATGACCGAAACATGGTCGAAAACGTTTCGAATTCTAAATAAATAAACGTATTTCTGCTACTTAGTGCTTGATTTATTTTCTACTATTTATATTGAAGATAGCAGTTTTATGTATGTCTTATTTTAAACAACGGTATATTAATTTATTTATGTCAGTGTTTGAATATTATGAATTTTCCGAAGGCAAAATGATATTGTGTCTTTCTGCAATAACACATCATTTTTCATTATAAAATTGCAATTAATACTATGGTAATTATTTAAAACTTGATACATTTGTGGACTGCTAATCAGACAAACTATATATTGAGTCAGGCAATCCCTGAGTTATATGTGTGATTATTCTGCAAAACGATACATAAATCAAAATATATGTATATTGGATCATACGTTATGCATTACTAGTATGTCACAATGATGTAACACTAAAAATAGTTATGCAGTTGTTTACCATCTAGGAAGATCTGGATTCAATTCTGAGTCTCACATTTCCAATTTTTCTGGAGGGATCTGGGTTTGGGTCAGCTTGTTAGCTAATATTAGGCATAAATACAGATCTATGTATGTTGGGGATTACCTGTATTTTGTTGTCTGTTAATGAAATTCTTCTGCTTAGGCAATAAAGTTTGCAATTAAAATAATCAAATTATATACTTCTGAGATAGATTTAACTAATAGAAACTAAAATTCTATTTCACAGATCACAATCCATTTGTTAATATTTTTGTCAAATCTTGAAAATAAAACTCAAATCCATGTTATGTTGTTTCTTATATATTTAAATATTTTCATTTAAGAGAAAGAATGAAGCATTCTTTGATGTGTTCTGAACAGTTTGTATTCAGAACACATTGACAGTTTCACAACAGTTTGATGATCTGATTAGTTTGAGTAAATTTAAACAGTTATTACATAAAAATTGAAATAAATATATCATTTTTCTTATTTATCAATATCTATGCCAAAGATAATATAAAAAAAATTTACAGAACGTATTTCTATCAAAAGTTTTTAAAAAGTTCAGGGGTTATGGTTTATAAAACCATATTAAATAATATATATAAAAAATTAAATAGTTTTAAGAACAAGAGGCAGTAAACAATTTAAAATTATTATGAAAAGAAAAATGTTCCAATTTAAAAGAACTATAAGTTCAAAGTGGCAGCAAAATGGGTTAACCCTTACTGCTTTATTAGCTTTATACTTTAAAAATTGCAAAGACGTAATAATAATATTTTATAACCAAATTATAAAAAATTTATCAAGTAAAAAATAATCCTTATTTACTTTGAAGTTTTGATAATTCTGAAATAAATCTTTTTATTCCTACAGTATTATTTTTTACTTGATAAATTTTTTATAATCCTTATTTACTTTGAAGTTTTGATAATTCTGAAATAAATCTTTTTATTCCTACAGCTAACTGACCATATGATCAACATGTTAAGAGCTGCATACAATAAATTTGCAACATGGCAAGGAAGAAGAATAAGCAAGAAATGATTATCTGCAATTTCAAACATTTCCTATAAAAATGATATTATGCAAATGTAATATTATTACTTTATTGTTGCAATGAAATTGCAGATAAACATTTCCTATAAAAATGATATTATGCAAATGTAATATTATTACTTTATTGTTGCAATACATTTTGTACATTTGTAATTTACATAATAAAAATTTTAATAGAAATTTTTTCAAGTTGAACTGATCACAAAGTCACTTAACTCCTTTAAAGAATCATGTAATATATATAGATGTTTCAAATCTTGGGCAATAATAGCAGAATGTTCATTTTGAATTGGATTAGAGATAACTTCTTTGCTAGTAGATTTATTTTTCTCTGCAGTTTCTTTATCAAATATAATTTTTTTAATAGCACCAAACATTTCTTCTATACATCGTAAAGTCTGATCTGTAAAATATTAATTTTTTTCTAGTTAAAAAAATGAAAGCAGTAATTATTTAAAAAAGATACAAAATTTAGTTTGATGTAATAATTAAGCCTTTTTTTTTGAAAGTAGCATAAGTCAAATTAAATCAAACATTTCAAATCTTTCTTACAAAAGTTAGTTTTTGATTTTAATGATTTGAAAATTAATCAAGGTTATATAATGCCAGTATCTGTTGAGTTAGTTAATTATTAAACCCAAAGATCCCAGTTTGATTCTAGTCTAGTAGCAAAATTTTATTTTGGGAAAATTAATTTAACATGGCACCATCTACTAATTAATAATTATTAATTAATTTTTAACAAATAGCACTATAGCCTTGATTTGAAAATTAATCATTAAAATCAAAAACTTTAATTTGGAATTATTTCACCAGGGATTAATTTGGCTTGAAATATTTGGTTTAATTTGATAATTATTATTCCCTTAGTTAATTTCTGAGTAGCACAAGTCACTTTTCTGGAAAAAATAAAGTTACAAAAAGTTATGATCTTTTTATCTAGAAACAATTTATTGTCAATACCATTCAAAATTTTTGCTATTGGATCAATAGAACCTTAGATATTCAGTTATATTTGCAATTCTGGTTAATATCAAAAGTGGCCTGAGTCAATTATAAAAAAAATATTTAAATTTTTGCATATAAAATTTTATGTAAGGCCCTCTGCACATGGAGCATATCGTCATAGATGCGTACAAGATTCGACTCGCAGTTGACGATACGCGTACGTCTGCACATCCACACACGAAGCGTACTACAAGCGTACAGAATTCGTTCATTCAAGATGGCATCCAGCAGTGATGATGATGATGATGATGTAATATTTTATTATTTTTGTCGTCGCCGAAAGAGGAGGAAAATAAGACGATTTTGGGTTCATCCCTACATTGAAAAAAATGTAAATAATAGATTGTTTATTACTGTTAGGGAATTATCAGATGATGATGCAAAATTTCAAACATTTTATAGAATGACTAAAAATACAATTTTCAAATCAAGGTTATATAATGCCAGTATCTGTTGAGTTAGTTAATTATTAAACCCAAAGATCCAGCAATTATAAAAGTATACAATTTTTATCAATTTTAAAAGCTTTGATTATTAAGTTACTTTTCTTTTTAACACATAATTAATAAATTTAGAAAACAAACCAGTTTTTATATTTACAGTAGAGCGTCGATTATTCAAATTAATTGGGACCAAGGGTATTCGGATAAATGATTTTTTCGGATAATCGATCTGATAGAAAAATAAGAAAAACTACAATGTAAAAAACAGAAAACAAATTTCAAATACATATGTTTTATTGTACTCGTTCAGCCTAAACCAGTATGCAGTAGTGCATGATGTTTTCAAACGAGTTTTGCTATCCTTGTTCCGTTTACATTTACGAAATTAAACAAGTTCAATCATTTGAACTGGTTTATATTGCGTAGTGTAAACAGGATATAAGAGCTATGTAATTTTCAATTGTGATACGTAACAGGTCTCCGCCAGTACTCGATACAAACTAAATTATAAAAACAGTAGTTAACGCACATAATAGAAGCTTAGATTCTCCCACCCTACACATTGTAGGTTAGGAGTATTGGCGGAGATCTGTTGCCTATCACAACTGAAAATTACATTCAGATAAGCAATGTTCCGGTTAATCGACATTCTACTATACATCTAAAACTATCAAACTTTTAATCATAAAAACTGGATATTACAGATAAATTTATTAGTTTTACACGTAAAACAAATTCTTGAAGAACAGATTAAATATTTTGCTAATCTATTTCCAAAATGAAAAACTAAAAGGTTATCTAGGCATTCAAAAAAGTATTCAATTAGTAATTTAATGATATATCTTTATCATTAGTACTTTTTATTTATAAATACAAACTAATCAAGAAAAATCTAAATCTCAAATGAAATCTAATTTGAATGCAATAATCAGATTTCAATTTAGATCAACAAAAATATTAAACTTTTCTAAATACTTGCCTGTTTTTAATGTTTTATATCGTAAATTTCTTTGCTTATGTCCAAATGAATATTGATGGCACCAATAAGATTTCCAATTTTTATTTGGCCGAAATGTAACTGGATATTTTAAAGCTTCCCTACATCTCAACTGAGGTAAATTAACAGTATTTGGATGAACACTTAGAACAGAAATTTGACAATATTTTTCATATTTTTTTACCAATTCAGTACTTTCTTTTTTATTTAATAACTGTTTGCGACAAGAATCAAGAGCATAATGACCAAGAGGAGAACATAATTCTGTTTCTTCAAATATTTTTATATTTTCTAACATATCTATACAATGATGTTTAAGACATTCTTTTGTTCTTGAAATTTTCCTTAGAGGAAAAATATTCTGAAGTTGTGAGATTGACCTGTTATTTAATTCTTTTGCTCTTATTAAATTTAAAGATTGAAGAAAAGCTATATCATCAATACAATCATCTGAAGGATCTTCAACTTCTGAAGAAGAGGCAGAGGAAACAAATGAAATGTTGTCCAAATCATCATCAATAGAATATGTTTTTTCCCTAGAACAGAATAAAAATGATATTTTCAATAATAATAATAATAATAAACTAAATATAAATCAAAATTAAGCTCCAATTGTAATTTATGCAAAAAAAATCCACCCCATCAACTTTTATTAATCCATATAATGTACAGGAATACCTTGACTATCATGCTTCTCGATTTATCACAGTTTATAATTTGATACCAAAATTCCAATTATTGCACTATAAAGTCAAATTATTATGGCCGCAAGATGTAGCCCACTACATATGCAAACAGAATTAAATTTAGGTTGAGTTGCCACTCTTCAGGTAGTGCTTTGTTTTTATTTGATGACACCTGCTCACCATTCACCAGTAACTATCTGCCTTTGCCTGAAGTATTGATACATTAGGATATTCATTTTTCTTCTTATTTAGCCCTACAATGAATGCTAAAAGAAACAAGGATGATACCAAGAAGAAATGTAGAGTGAAAATTAGCACCCTAAAAGAAAGTCTTAGAAATCTTAGAAGATTAGCACATTTAACACTTTTTTTTTTGCTTCATATATGAAATTTAATTAACAGATTTGAAAAAAATCCTTGACGATAACTAACTCATTTTACATGCATTATTTATCCCAATTATTGCAGTATTTTTCGTGGCAACAATAACTGTGATAATAGAGATATTCCTGTATTTTATTTCATGTGTACATTTTAAATAGGATCAATCAAATTACCAGTTCTAATTGGAAAAATAATGAAGAAAATTCATTATTTTTTATATGCTAAAATAAATATTACGCAATGTACTGATTTCTTTTATTTTGAACTTTAATTTAGGATATGTCATTAAAGTTTATTATTAAATTGTTCTTTAAATTATGCTATATATTATGCAATATTATAAAATATTTGCTGTTATTTATATTCATAAATATTAAATATAATTTATAGTTTTATGTATATATATCTATATAAATATATATTATATAAAATCAAATTCAAATGCTAAGCATGATTTTGATTATTAAGCATATTAAGTCTATGATGGGATCCTATAATCTTATTACTATACTCTCCCATAGACTCAATACTGACTTCCAATGCTGTCGTCAGGTATTATAATTATTGATGTGCATTGTTTAATATGCAAGTTCAAGATCAAATATAACATTGATAGAGGAAGGATGACTGTAGCAGCACATTGCATATTTTATTCCCATATGTCTACAGGCTCCAAAAATATACATACATGAAACTTATTTTCAGGCTATCCTGAATACATATTAAATTTCAAATAGTTCTAAGCAGAGTGAATTTATGTTGCCAAATGAACCAAATATTAAATGAAATTAAAAAATTGTTTAAATATTAATTATTAAATATATGAAAATTTTAAACATCTTACCTATTTTTAATCGATTCACCAACATAGGATTCTTCATTTAACAGTTTCATAGAAGCTAAAATAAAAACAGTTTTATTAAATATATCTGTAGTCATATATATATTTTTATTTAAAAATTTCTAACAGTTCCCAGTATTATATGTAATTCAGATTATACTTATATACAAAACATGATTTCCAGAAATTTTTAAATAAAAATATATATAACAGTTCCCAGTATTATATGTAATTCAGATTATACTTATATACAAAACATGATTTCCATGTAATTTTGCTAAAGAAGTCTAGCCATTTGTTTTTTTCATATATAATAAATACTATGATCTGTGTACCAGGTTTGAATATGTACAAATTTTATATACATATACTGATATAAAATCCATATACATGTATTTCTGATCATCCATTTTTGACTTTTTCATTCTAAGAAGAATAGATATATAAATTAAGTTTTTCATTCTTTACTGTGAGATGTAAAGAATGTACAGGGAGTATATACAAAATACAGTATTTTGTATATACTCCTGAATATCCAATTCGCGACTATCCGGTCTAGTTTTCTTTTATTGTAATTAAATGAGGAATGCAAGGCGTTGCATTGGCAACATTGCAAAGGCATTGGAAGTGGGCATCTTGCTACGATCCTCCTACGTGTCGTGTGCAAAATACAAGTTGTGACAGGAAAAGAGCAGTATTCTGCTCGTTGTTCAGTGTGAGAGGCCCACACGGCCCGAGGACGATGTTGACAGGCGTTGGCCTAAAGAGCGGAGAGCGACGCTCGTAAGGACTGGTAATGAGAGTCGGCAGATAGAAGAGACGACGTTTAACAAAAACAACTTCCTTTATTAGAGAGAGATCTTTAACATTTTTCTCTTAACCAAAGAGAAGTACTGTCTGTCCAACTTAATTGTGTGGGAAAACATCACAAACTGGAACAAATTCATTTACAACAAAGGGGTGTACATGCAGAACGGATGGGAAAACTGGGAATTCTAGTTACCTGAGTTTTTTTAGATAGGTTGAATAATTGTTACTTTTTGAAAAATCCTTTATATAAATTTTAATATAATGTAAAAAATAAATTTTCTTTTTCTAAGCTGATACTTACCCATCAACTTAACAACAAACAGTCCTTTTTTACACAATAGACCAGTCTAAATAATTGCATGTGCAGTCTGAACCCACACAACTAACTTGGACAGACTATACCTGAACAAATACAATAGAACTCTGGCCTATCCGGCTTTTTTGTTATCCGGGCCTGCCCTTCCGCCACATTAGGCCAGATACTTAGGAGTGTACTGTATCTTTTATATATAATGTATCAGACTCCCCAATAATTATTTATCATAGAAATGTACACACATTTTGAATAATGAATAATTGTACTGGGCAGTCTATAAACACAATATACAATACAGTTTTACATCAGCTTAACAAAAAAGAACATTAAAAATATGAAAAACAAATAAACCATGAACTAAAGCACTAAACAGTACATATGCTTTACTTTTATTTCTTATATTTTTTGCAAAAATAAATAACATGCCTAGAACAAAAATGGCAAACCTGAAGCACATTTGAAAAATTTTTGAGCATGCAAAACTTGGAGCTAATATTGTTTTTGATTAAATTAGCATGACTGGCATGCAAGAGATAGTTTATATAGAAATTTAGACAATTTTGGCATGACTCTTAAAAAAGTTTGTCATTGCTGGCCTAGAAGAGGCAGATGAAACAAAAGTCAAGATTAATAGATGAATCAAAACATAATATTAACAAATACAAAATAATTAACAGCAGCAGCAGGCTCATTTTCAATGAAGGAAGAAGCAATGCTGGATTTCTTTAGGAAAATATTTAAATTGATCATAGGTTTGCTTTTTGTTTCTTATTGTGAATTTCTTTATAATAGACAAGAACTTACCAAATTAAGAAACATTTGGATTCATTTTATATATTTTTGCATTGTATTCATTTATTTGACTTAATGCAGCAACCATTTCAACAATGAGGTTCTTCATCACTTGATCCAATTTAGATAATTTTTTCCATTGTTTCTTTGGTTCTAGATTTGAGTGATAAATTATAGCTAGAAACTTTATAATCTCAGAGTTACAAGGCCTTTGAATATCTTGAAACTTATTAAAGGGAATCCAACCATAACCTTCAATTTTGCCAAATTTTACAACCCATGATAAAATAATACTCCACAACTCTCAAGCATTCCCGAAAAAAGGGGTCTAAAGTTTTTTCTATATTATTTATATACCAATTAATATGAGCATTTGATCAAGTGCTGTGATGGCACAATGCGTTCGGCTTCCAATTACTGATCGGAAAGATATGGATTTGAATCTCGTCTCTTATAAAATAAATATTTTTTATCAAAACTGAAATGCATTATTATACAATGTATTTTTTATTAATGAGAAATTACTATTTTGTATTTAATTGTTTTGCTATGCTCTTTAAACATTTCTATCAGAAATATTAAATATACATATAAAAGGAATGTAGTTAGCAAATAACTATTTTGTGTAAAAAAAAAAGTTTATTTTAATAAACAAATATAGATTATTATATTATTTATTGTTGGGATTCTCCTCAATCTCTATGGAGATTTGCATTTATTCGGGTGATCATCATCATAAAAGCAACCAAAATAGAATATTGTTTTACAATGTGCACATTTATTAATGAACATTTGTTATTGTTACATCAATTATATACATCTATATTTAAACCAATGATTCTATATGCATGATTTGCATCAAAGTTGATTGAAGAGACCTTTATTTTTAAAAGTCAATGAAATATATTTTCCTACCTTAATAATGAAAAACTGGTATGCTTGGAGAAATATTCATAAAATATGCACACTGTAAAACAATATTCTGTTTGGATGCTTTTGTAATGAGTATCACCTGAATAGATGCACATTGGCATAGATGCATGAATCTGTATTTATTTATTAAAATAAATATTTTGTGTAAAAAAAGTTTATTTGTTAATTACATAATTTTTATACATGTACTTAATATTTATGATAGAAATGTTTGAAGGGCATAGCAAAAAATTAAATAATTGTAAAATAGTAATTTCTTGTTAATAAAAATACATTATATAATAATCCATTTCAGTTTTGATAAAAAAAATTAAAAAAAAAGATGCAACTCAAACCCACATCCTTCCAATCAATAATCAGAAGCCGAATACATCGCGCAATCACAGCACTTGATCACATGCTAATATTAATCAATATATAAATAACATAGAAAACTTTAGACCCCCTTTTTTCAGAAATGCTTAAGAGTTGCATCATATTACTTTATTGTAGATTAAGGGTTAGTACTACAACATAGAAACAAACACACAAACACACACGTTTTTTGTCCATCCTTTGCTTTTTGTAAAGGTCTCAAAGTCCATTACATTTTCAATGGTTAGTCTGCAACATTTTCAACAAGTTAAGAGTGGAAATAAAGACAAAAAACATGACTTAAATTATTCAACAAGTAACATAATTTCACTACTAATTCTTCTATTTCTTTTTTCCTTTATAAAATCTCTTGAAATTTCTTACAAATATTAACAATTTGTTTCATATGCCATTTACACATTCAATAGTGAATTCAGTCCAACTTGTTGCAATGTTTATTGCATGTGGAATGTACTTTTCCCAAAATTACCTTATAAAGTCTTCTTTCATTTGAAGTAATCATCTGTGAAAATATGTTCTCCTAATAATAAGCCACAAAGATAGTTATGACAACGGATGTAATAGTTTTGAAAAATATTGATATTTGATACTTATATAATTTTCCCACAAAGAATCAATACTATTCAATACTTGCCTAGAAAATATTATCCATTGAAACTTCTGTTATCATTTTAAAGAAATAGATGATCCAAAGTACAGTGGTGCCTCGCAATTTGTCACTAATCCGTCGCCGAACTAACGTCGAATTGAGAAACTGTCGAATTGCAGGACAATATTTCCCATATAAGAGAAAACAGATTAATTTGTTACCAGATCCCATCCCACTCCCCTAACAGGTGAGGTGAGAGAGAGATACACTATATTATTTACTTTATTATATGTGGTTTGCTATTTGTAATACACTAAATTACAAAATACACTATTTTATACACAACACACAATTTATTCCCTTGGATGTTGGAATGATGAGACTATTTTATACACAACACAATTTATTAGCCCTTGGATGTTAGAATGAAGTCTTCCAGCAGACGCCCTAGCACCCATAATCTTCTCTCTCTATTGCAAAACATTGCCACAGTTGTCTATTTATTAGCCCTTGGATGTTGGAATGAAGTCTTCCAGCAGACATCCTAACCCATAATCTTCTGTCTCTGTTGCAAAACGTTGCTACAGTTGTCCTAGGTCATAATCTTCTCTCTCTGTTGCAAAACATTGCCACAGTTGTCCCCAAGCACCCATAATCTTCTCTCTCTGTTGCAAAACATTGCCACAGTTGTCCTAGGAAATGTCATACTCGAGTTACATTTGCAAAATGTTGCCACAGTTGTCCTAGGAACATCATACTCGAGTTACATTGAATTGTTCTACCTTTCTGCACTTTATCTACATATTCAAGTTACATTTTAATTGTTCTACCTTTCTGCACTTTATCTGCAATTTTTTTTTGTCTCTTTGCTTAATCAAGTGTTCTTTTTTAGGAATTATTCCTCTGGTCATTTCACTTTGAACCCATCCTTACATTTCACTCAAAAAATAATAATTACAAATTTTTTTACTTTCTGAAAAATATAGAATAAAAATTAACACAAACAACACATGCAAACACTAAAGTAGCCCAAAAAGAACTGAAAAATAGCAAATGACATAGCAAACACTAAAGTAGCCCAAAAAGAACTGACAAATAGCGAATGACATCACCACTCATGCACATTCCCATGCAAATGACATCACACTCATGACATCACCCATGCACACTCATGCGCCAAACCGTGAAACTCAAATGTCGAATTGCGGGACGTCAAATTGCGAGGCACCACTGTATTAACAATTTATAAGAAGAAAAAAATAGTTAAAAGACAAATAATAATTTATTGAAAAACAATATTTTATAAAAAAAGATCAAAAATGATTGGATTTTGTAATATTTTTTTAACTTAATAAAAATTATTTCTATATGATTATTGTTTAATTATTGGATATATAGGATCTACTATTGGGCTTTTAGTCTATTATACTGGGTTGTCCGGAAAGTTTGTGCATGTTTTTAGTTGTTAATAGATAGTGCTAGAGTACTAAAAACGTGCAAGTTATTATTTAGTTTAGTTGTGTCTTTGAAAGATGACACTGTAGCCATCATAAAAATTTATGTTTTATCATAATAAAGACGACAAACTATTTTTAGTTTTGTTTTTGCCATGACTATCGATAGAATACATTTGCGCCACGTAACATTATAAGAGTTTAAAAAAAGGGCTTTCTGCAGTTGATGCAACAAAAAACATATGTGAAGTTTATGGAGATGATGCATTATCTGTACATACCTATCAAAAGTGGTTTAAAAAATTTTGAAAGGAAATTTAAACCTGGAAGATGAGCCATGTTCAGGACGACCTTCAGT
Organism: Olivierus martensii; assembly: GCA_000484575.1. Taxonomy (NCBI): domain Eukaryota; kingdom Metazoa; phylum Arthropoda; class Arachnida; order Scorpiones; family Buthidae; genus Olivierus; species Olivierus martensii. Next base: position 11,519 of record AYEL01063692.1, read on the forward strand.
CGTCAATGACAGGGACATTTCCGCACAGCTTGCAAGTAATCCTTGATTAACAACAAGGGAGCTTGCTGAGATGCTTAATGTATCCAAAACAACCATCGATGACCATCTAAAATCAATAGGATGGATCAGTAAGTATGATGTTTGGGTTCTCCATGAACTTACTGAAAAAAATTGGATGGATAGAGTTGCAGCGTGCGTTTCTTTGCTGGGCCGTCTTAAGTTTGAGCCGTTTTTAGAAAGAATTGTGACTGGAGATGAAAAGTGAATCCTATATAACAATGTGGAGAGAAATAAACCACTGGTCTAAACCAAATTTGCCTGCACTTCAAACACCAAATCCAAACATCAACCAACAAAGGTCATGCTCAGTGTTTGGTGGGATTTTAAAAGCATAACTTTTTACGAGCTGTTAAAAAAACAAGGAAACTATCAATGCAGACAAATATTGTAGTCAACTGGACAATTTAAGAAAGGCAATTGTGGAAAAACGACCATCACTAGCGAACAGAAAAGGTGTTATTTTCCACCACAATAACGCAAGGCCGCACATAGCGATGATGACACAACAGAAGTTAAAGGAGTTCGGCTGGGAAGTTCTCATTCACCCTCCATATTCGCCAGACATTGCACCATTGGATTACTCTCTCTTTCAATCACTACAAAATTCTCTACAAGGGAAAAAATTTATAAATATTGCTGAAGTCGAGAAACACTTAAAATTATTTTTTGATTCACAACCACAAAAATTTTTTGAAAATGGCATCAAAAAACTACTGACTATGGGAAAAGGTTGTAAATTCAAACGGAAATTATTTTACTGAATAAAATTATCTTTAAATTTGTAAATTTAGTTTTATTTGCTTATTAAAAAAATGCGCGAACTTTCTGGACAACCCAATAATTATATTAATTATAATAATTATATTCTCTTAAAGATTAGAGATTTATGAATGATAAATCATAAGCTTCAAATTATAGCTATAAATTTTACAATCTAATAGAGAGATACATGACCTTTAAAAAATATGCCAAGTTTCAAGATATTCATTATTATGGATATAGGCAAGATCAGGTATTTTCTTCCAACATAAGATTAGTTTTGCTGATATTGAAGATTATTCTCCAATTTATTTTGTTCTCTTATTAGCAAATTCAGATCATCTCTGAAAACTTGAATAGCTTTTTAATTAGCACTTGTCTATATCCACTAATTTTCACATTATAGAAGTTTACATGATGTCTTATTTTTTTAACCCTTTCATGGCTTTCACTAAAAGTCAGATTATAATAATCATTTTTCTTATTTTTTAAGTCTTCAAAGAGACTGCAGTGTTTGCTTAGTTGGACATGAGGTTTAATGTAATTTGTTTTTGAATTTGATATTTTATCCAAATCACTAAAAATTTTTCAATTTCATGAATGGAATTTCGCATTTTCTTTGTAATCATTATGGCTGTCATCAATTTCAATCCTTTCCTTACTTTATGAATTCATTCATTGTTCTTAAAACTGGTAGTTTGTCAAATGCAACAAGTTTATATCACATTATATATGACATGGTTTTACCATTCTGATGTTGCTTTATTATTTAATTTCTAATGTCAATTAATTTTCATTCTTTTTATTACCATCTTTATCATGTTTTTCCTCTTATTTAACATCTTCAGCACAAGAAATCTCAAAAGAATTTACTATAAAGTAAAATTTAAACACATGCTAAATACTAAATTATGGTATTTGGTATCAATATTGTTAAAAATAAAATCAAACAAATTAGACATAACAAATATAACATCACCACTACCAAATACCATAATTTAGTATTTAGCATCAATATTGTTAAAAATAAAATCAAACAAATTAGACATAACAAATATAACATCACCACATCATAAATAACAATGAGTCAACAATCTTCATAATTTATAAATTTTCCATAATTATAAATATGAATGATTAATGATCTCATGAATTGAGTACTTGTACATATAAACCACATATATCCAATTTTGTTATGTACATAGAAAACAATTATTTTGATATATACAGTGAAACCCCGCTCGTGCGTTCCCGTATCGTATGACTTTCCCCGCTTTAAACGTCTATTTTCGGAAGTCCGAGCATTTTCCTATACATGCAATGTAAAACTTTCCCTCTTCCTACGTTTTAATTATATAACTTTTTTATTATGACGTCATCAGAGTTCCCGTTTCGTGCGTTTTCCCGGCTCGTTCGACTTTTCGGGCCGGTCCCTGAAAAGTTTCAAAATCGGGGTTTCACTGTATTATATACATACTATTGAAATAAACTTAAAAAAGGCTATAAGAATATATATTTCATTAATGGATGTTTAAACCATGTCTTAGTTTATACCTAGGAACCTATGTACTATGAAATAAGGAGCTCTAATATATAGTTATGCTAATTCTAGAATAAAGGAAAACTAATTCAGTGTGTTCAATAATTGGTTATAATTGATGCAATATTGCAATTGCCAATATCAATCACTAATGTTATGTTAACGCTAGATATATTTTATAGTTATCTCACTTATGCAAGGATTCTTCATGTCCGAAAGTTATATTTTGCTATTCTATGATGAAAATACAAAATTTTTTTATAAGTATTATTTTATGAAATATTATCAATACAGCAAGTCCCAGAGTTATGCCATTAATTTATCCAAAAAAAATTCTGTGTAAATTAAAACTGCATAAGTCCAACAATGCTTAAATTCAATATACATGAATGGGCACATTAGCAAATCGAGTGGTCAAATGAAATTTATGAACTTATTTTAAATCAAATAAGAAAATTTAAGGCCATAAGTTATATTTTTGTAAAAATGTAAACTATTTATTAAATTTTTCTTTAGCATTTTATGGAAATTTAATAAAAATCAAAACACATGCATATCTCTGAAAATGCATAAATCAAAATTATATAAATTGAAGATCTAGTGTATTGGCAATAATTTATCGAAACATACTCTCTCCTAGCCTCCTCAAATATGTAATTGTTTGTCATTTATTGAATCCAAAATAAAATCTTTAGCAAAAGCTATGATTATTATACTTTGCACTATAGTGACAAAGAATAATTTATATTTTTTAATATAAAAGAGATGCTATTAACATAATAAATGGCTAGAAAGTTTTTAAGTCATTGCAATACTGCATCTTTATTTAATAATTATCTATCATTTGAAGCACAAAATGAAGTGCTTCATTTATTTTCTTCAAATTCAGAAATTTTTCTGAAATTAATTTTTATTGGTAAAATATTAAAATCTCTCAAATTTTTGTTTCACATTTTGATATTACTTGCATACCTTCAGACATTTATAATTCCTATAAGTGTGCAATTATTATTAAAAAGCATGTGCATTATTAAATATGTATCATCAAGAAGCTAAACTATTGAGCAGAAAATGATTACATTATATAAAACAAACTGATCTCTTTAAAGAAAAATATTTTGAAGAGTAGCAATTATTTTCCCAATCTTTTCTACAGTAACATTATTATTTATTATTGAACAATATCTTTAAAATATATTTTTGTTATTGTTTTATTATTATTGTTAAAATATATTATCAGTATATATATGTGCTATAAAATGATACATTTGGGAGGAATATTGATTAACCCTTAGACTCTGATGCCAATTCATTACTTGACAGCTGTTGACCCACTTGAACTCCATTGGTAATATCAGTTTGACAACGGATTTTTATACAAACGAAATGTTTAAAAAATCAATCCAATATTTATAAAAAAAACAAATATAATATTACAAATAAAACAAAAATTATGAACTATTTCTAATAACAACAATAACAAGTAATAAAATAATTTGTTTTCTGCCATTTTTAAAAGAAAATGATAATGCATTTGGTGCTAAAAGCATAAAAAATTGGACCAAAAACTGCAGTTGGTTGAATGTTCAGAATTCTGACAGAGAGAGGTCAGGAGTAAGCAGATATCTGATTATAGAGAAATATAAACAAACTTTCATATAAATAGTAAATAAATGTAAACTAGCACAATTATATAAATTTTGCATTTATAAATCAGAAATTTATAAATATTTGAAGAAAAATAATATAAAATAAAATAATGTTCAAATAACTTAAAACAATCACCAAAGGGATGACATTAGTTATTCATATATATTGAAAAACAGAATTATCAAATCACAGCTAGATGGTAATATCAAGCTTCGTTAGTTGGAAAATTTTTCAAACACAGCAAATAATTATTATAATTTGAAAGAAAATATAACAAAGAATATAAATATAACAAAAAAAATTCATATCCAATATGCAAAAAAATTTTTTCCCACAAAAATATTCAAAAAGTTTCCTGATCATTAGGCTTAGCAATTAAGAATTTTAAAAAATTTGTTTATACAGACATAATTCAAAACTAAAAAAGCAGAATGATATAGCATAACATTAGCTACAAAATTTTTTTCATCTCAATAAGATAACCCAAAGAAAAAAGTTATGGCAAAAAACAAATCATCATATTTAAAAAAAAATTGTACTATAGTTTTGGATGGTCGCAACAAATTTTTTCAAGAGGTTAAAGGGAGTTATGGCAAAAAACAAATCATCATATTTAAAAAAATTGTACTATAGTTTTGGATGGTCGCAACAAATTTTTTCAAGAGGTTAAAGGGTTAATTAATATTCACTTGATATTATTTGTCTTGATACTGTAAGTTAAAATATCTAAAAGACAAAAACTTCATAGAAATATATTTAATTATTTACAAGTTTAACCTAATTTTTTAATTTTAATAGAGTACAATCAATAAAAGTTAATTTACAATTTGAATATAGGAAAATATATTTACAGGAATTATTATAACAAGCAACTTCATCTTCATTAGATCCAATTGTTTCCTTTTTAAATGGTCTACTGACACCCTGAAATTATTGTTATTCTTAGTAAAAAATATAATACTAAATTCTCAAATATATTAAAATTATATATAATGGATTTTTTATTGCCTTAATTATAGAATAATTGTAATAAAAAAAAAGTATAACCTTGATAAATTTAATCATTCAAATTATTTCATTTGTGCAGCAATTACTAGATAAATTTTATTGTTTTCATTTATCATATTACAAATAATTGACAAAAAATTTATCACATTCTAAATAATCTGACAATAGTTATTATATAGGCCATCATAAATTTACTAAAGAATCTAATATTTGTAGTCCTATTAAATTTACTTACAAGATTTTAAGAAAATCATATAAAGGAAACAGTTTAATAGAAATAATAATCAAACTTATATAGACACTCACCAACTCACATACAGGGGTGCTGAGAGGCCGGGGAAGAGGGGACAAATTCCCCGGGCCTGTAGAAGATTGAAGGGCCCGGGCCGCTTCCTAATAATAAGAATTTATTATATATATGGGCCCAAAACCTGGTTCGTACCAGGGCCCGGGATTTCACTCGGCACTACTACTCACATATCATCATGTACAAATTTCAGACATACAATTTTCTAAAAATCATTATTTTAAACAATATCAAAACAAATTTTCCAATTTTAAATATGAAAACAACCATTTCCAGCAGGGTCATGATACTTCTGTAATTGTCTTTAATCTACTGTTGATAACACTGAGTACATTTCATTATTTCATAAGAGTCACACTTGTCACCAATGCAATTCATTTGGTCAGTTATTAGTAATATGAATTAATCCAATAACAAAAGACTGTCATGAAAATAAAATTTTAATGCCAAGTTTAAACCCAGGAAACTCACATTTTAACATAAATATATAAAAATAATAAACTTATTAGTTATTTTTTTTCATGCTCTGGGCTAATAGCACCCACTTAATGCTGCTCTGTTTAAAGCTGTTTTTTTTTTTTTTTTTTTTTTTTTTTTTTTTTTTTTTTTTTTTTTTTTTTTTTTTTTGGTTTTTTCAAATTCTATATTTTTTTTTTGATTCACTTTGGCGTGGTTTTTCAAACCATTAAGCTATGTTTAGATGATGCCTCTCTGATTGCAATGTTTTATGCACAATGATGCATGCCTCAATGCGGAACAGCCACATGAGGCATGCAGCTTGCCCCTTTGTGTTTAACACAGAGAACATATTGCAGAAAATGCTAAACTCTTTAAATTATAACTTTTTTATATATCAAACTCTTCTCTTGAATCTTAATTATTCCATATGCTGATTTCACTGGGAACTTTTCTGCAATTCAAATGAAAAATCATAATTACTTGAATTAAGAATCATTTTGGGAACTAAAGCATATTTGCCAACTTGACACATTGATTGATTTCCTCCCAATCATTTCTCAACGGTGCATTTACAGGGCTTGACAAATTTCAAAAAGTTGAGTAGACAATTGGCTACCACTGCAAATTTCATGGTGGCCAAGTCAAAAATGAGACTTGCATGTCAGTAAAACCAGGTTAAGTATATCGTTAAAATCAATTTGAAATTTTTTGGGCCTATTAAAGCATTTTTTGGTAACAGATATCATCATTTTCTACTCAATGTTCTAAATGACGGGGCAAAACAAGTCGTTCTATTGGCTGCCCAATTTGCTGAGTGGTCAGCCAGATAGTGGAGGATGGGATCGATGGCCGGGTCTAGATCTCTTTGAATGTTATTCCAAGTGGAACCCGAGAATCGAATCCAGATCTTCTAGAGTGGAAAGTTGAAGCGTTCGGTCAGCCAGATAGTGGAGGATGGGATCGATGACCGGGTCTAGATCTCTGAATATTATTCCAAGTGGAACCCGAGAATCGAATCCAGATCTTCTAGAGTGGAAAGTTGAAGCGTTTTCGTGCAACCAATCTAACCGACAATATTCTAGCTTAAATTGTTTGAAAATGTTAAGAGGACATTAAAAAAATAATTTTAAAGAATAATTAACATGCATCATCATCCATTTAAAAATATTGACGTTTTATAATTAAAAATATTGAATTTTCATAATTACGGGAAAACTTTTTAGGTTTCCCACAATTATGAAACTTATTAAATCTATTGTTATGACATTTAATATAGTGATTTCGATGACAAATTTTAATCCCGTTTCTTTAATCGTTTTAAAATAAGAGATGATATTCAGGAATGAGGCAATTTATACTGTTTGTTCTAGAATTGCTTGTTATACGTACCATAGTTTACTGAAATGGCATCGTTAAAATTGCGATAAAAATTGCGTATAAATTATCAATATTAATATGAATATTATATAATTTATAATTTCTGAAAAATATTTATCAATACTTTAATATATGTCTTAATTGTTACAATATTTTAAAGAAAATACAGTATAAGGAAAAAAATTTCTGCTATAATTATAATTTAATATAGTTTGATAAAATTAAGTTGGGCTAACCATTTGCCTTTTTATTGCAAAATAAATAAAATTCTTTTTTTTTTAAATAAATTCCTTATTTTTACATATTCAGTTTTGAAACATTATAATAAAAAAATGCTATCGAATGGAAGAATCTTGTTTAATGCAGGTTGAGACTCTCTCGTCCGGTATCATTAGGATCTGACAAATGCCGGATTACAGAATTTGCTCCCTAAGAACTCTTTATGTCACATATTCCTAACTCCTAAGCTTCTGTTGTTGCAATTATCTATATTAAAAGATAATAAATAATAGAAATTTTGTATTGCATATAAACTATATATTATAAATGGGACAAAAACCACGATATTTTCTTCATATAGTGCTATAATTTTTTTACCAGTTCACAGTTCTGCTTAAGTATAGAATTGCATTTTATAATCAAGAAAGTAAGAAACTAAAATAGTTCAGCAGAAAATGCATAGCAAATTTAGACATTGTTTAACCATGTTAGAACATAAACAAAGATGGTTGGCCATTGGTAACGAACGTCATCGTATAAATTATTTTTATTTTACTATTATAATATTTGACGACTTCTACATTATATTATTGACTTTTATGTATTTAAACTAATAATGCATTTTTATAAATAACATTAAAAATTCATATATTTTTTCGTTAAAAAATGTTCAATTTATACTTTTTTCGAGATCGTTAACTGCCTTTTTATAAGTTATGGAAATACAACCTTCAAGTTAAAGTGTCATAAGGCTAACACATGTATATCTGCATTTAAAACATAATTTTATGACACAAATTCTAGCAATTTCGATAATAGTATAAGGTAACTGTGGGGCAAACGGATACACCAGTGATATATATATATTAGAATATTTCGAATGTGCTTTGTTAAAGCAGATTCTAATATTTATTATTATAGGTCTATGCAATCGAAGCACCTAACATTTACTTCTGTCAGTAATCCTAAAATTTTATAATAATTGATTATAACAAAGAATACATGCTTTCCGTTTGCCCTACACTGTAGGGACAAAAGGACATATGTTTTTTTGAATCGCTAGTATCATTGAGATAATGGTGGCAAACAAAATATGGATCATTTCCATTTTCTATACATGACACATGATGATTTTTCAAATAATAGAGGCACTTTCTTTATAGGCTATAACACTCTGTATATCTGGCAAATGTTTTCTTTATTGAGGTTTAAAATAGGCTATAACAGAAATTTATGCTACTTTGGTGTCTTTCCCACTGGTGGCATTAACTTTGTTAACTTCACCTTCCTCTATCTTAAAAATTTGTTTTGTTGATCGAATTTGGGAATCTCTATATTGGACAAATTCTCCTCCTTAATGTGTTATTTAGAATAATATATGTTTTACAGTAGTTGCAGCATTAATAGCATTCCGTCAATTTTAAAAGCTTTCACCACGAATATCACGTTTTCTTCCAACTAATTATCACCGATTTGAATTTCTTTCACCATTACCAATCATATCTGTAAAAATATAATTAATACAGAGATTTAAATTCTTCGAGCATTAAATTCTAATTATTAATTAAATTAAGAATATTTTAATGCACTCTCTTGTGGTGGGGGAGAGCATTTCGGCCTATAATTCAGCATATTCAATACTATATATTATTCAATATATGAAAGCATAAGCATGATCTCATTCAAAGTCTACAAGTTTACATTCACACAAATATAAATAAAGTATTTTTAGTTTGTTTACATTTATGTAATATGAATTTGTAAATGTATTTAAAGTAAACTAATGAAATTTAATATTACACACATCTGAATAGAATTTGTGAAAACGGTATTTGTGTATTATATTATAATACAATTCACACTAGTTTTATTCATAATTCATATATTACTATTACATAATTCACAAGAGTGAAAACTTATACATCGTATTATAATATTATGCAGTGAAAACATTAAATATAAAACAATGGAACTTTTTTCTATATACTATCCATGAGAAGTACAGTATTGTGTTTAAAACAGAGATAGTTCTATTTCATTTACTGACATTTTTTTATATATTTTGTTGGTTTATTTATCTATCAATGCATTGAAGTAAAAGACCAATTGACATGGCATTATGAGTTTTGAAGTAAGAGAATTCTTTTATGTAAATTATTTCCACTGCTAAAATTTTTTTTCGATTAAACAATTAAAATCCATATTCCGCATTCTTATTTAAAAGTAGATATGTTCGCATTAAAATATAATTTGGTCATTTAAGAATTAATAATAGTTTTCTTACGAATAAAATATAATAAACAATATACCAATAGATTCATGCTTATGATGTTAAGTTTAAATCGAATAAGAACTAGTATAAGCCTATATAACAGAAATTTGTAAACTACATTGTTGTAGTTTTCTTAAGAATAAAATATAACAAAACAATATATCAATGGATTCATGTTTATGATGTTATGTTTAAATCGAATAAGAACTAGTACATATAGAAATTTGTAAACTACATTGTTGTACATCTATTACAGTACTATAATACAAAACCATTGAGAACTATGAGTGAGTGTAACTGGAGATTCAATCCGGAACATATGCATTAAATTTTCACACAGAATAATCATTCTACTTCAACAAAATGCTATAGTCAATTTTACTTAAACCCGCAAATTAAAAATAGTAATAGCATTAATGAACTTAATCACCAGTAAAAATATTGTCACGGAATATGGTTTTCAGTAATTTAATCGAAAAAAATTTTTATGTAAAATTTAAAATTCCTCATGGTCAAAATCATTAGCATAAATTTTAAATCTTTAAAGCTTAGTTTTTAAAAGTTCCAAGAAAAAGATTTTAGCCTTAAAACTCCCTTGACCTCCTTTCATCAGTGATTGTTTATTAATTCGTACTCACTTTTTAATGTTCCAACAGAGCATTTTTCTTTCTAGTATTGTATTGCTTTTAATATTAATTAAATAATTAAAACAAAATATAATTTTAAATAATAAATTGATATTTTGCATTTTTTGGTAACAGATGTCACCACTTTCTACTCAGTGTTCTAAGTGACAAAACAAATCGTTCCACAGGCTGTCCAACCTTGCTGAGAGGTCAGCCAGATGGTAGAGGATGGGGATCGATGGTCGGGCCTATATCCTATTGAATAATATTCCAAGTGGAACTTGAGAATCGAATCCAGGCCCTCCAGAGTAGAAAGCTGAAACGTTTTCGTGCAAGCAATCTGACCGACAATATTCTAGCTTTAATTGTTTGAAAATGTTAGGAGGATATTATAAAATTATTTTGAAGAATAATTAACATGCATCATCATCCATTTAAAAATATGGACGTTTCGTAATTAAAAGTATTGAACTTTCATAATTATGGGAAAACTTTTCAGGTTTCCCGTAATTATAAAACTTATTAAATTTATTGTTATGATATTTAATACAACGATTTCTATAGCAAATATTAATCCCGTTTCTTTAATCGTATTAAAATAAGAGATGATATTCAGGAATGAGGCAATTTATACTGTTTGTTCTAGAATTGCTTGTTATACGTACCATAGTTTACTGAAATGGCATCGTTAAAATTGCGATAAAAATTGCGTATAAATTATCAATATTAATATGAATTTTATAAAATTTATAATATTTGAAAAAATATTTATCAATACTTTAATATATCTTAATTATTGCAATTTTTTAAAGAAAATACAGTATAAGGAAAAAAATTTCTGCTATAATTATAATTTAATGTACTTTGATAAAATTGAGTTGGCTATTTGCCTTTTTATTGCAAAATAAATAAATTACTTTTTTAAAAAAATAAATTCCTTATTTTTACATATTCAGAATAAATTACTTTTTTTAAAAAATAAATTCCTTATTTTTACATATTCAGTTCTGGAACATTATAATAGATGAAATCGAATGGAAGCATCTTGTTTAATACAGGTTGAGACTCTCTCGTCCGGTATCATTGGGACTTGACAAATGCCGGATTACAGAATTTGTTCAACTAAGAAACCTAACTCCTAAGCTTCCGATGCTGCAATTATCTATACTAAAAGATAATAAATAATAGAAATTTTGTGTTGTATATAAACTACATATTATAAATGTGCCAAAAAATACGATATTTTCTTCATATAATACTGTTTCTTATATCACATATTCCTAACTCCTAAGCTTCTGTTGTTGCAATTATCTATATTAAAAGATAATAAATAATAAAAATTTTGTATTGCATATAAACTACATATTATAAATGTGCCAAAAAATACGATATTTTCTTCATATAATACTGAAATATCTTTTAAAAAATTAAATCGTTTATATAGATATCAACCACAGTTCTGCTTAAGTATAGAACTGCATTTTATAATTAAGAAAGTAAGAAACTAAAATAGTTCAGCAGAAAATGCATCGTAAATTTAGACATTGTTTAACCATCTTGGAACCACTGGTAAAGAACGTCATTGTATAAAGTATTTTTATTTTACTGTTATAATATTTGACGAGTTCTACATTATATTATTGACTTTTTTTATATTTAAACTAATAATGCATTTTTATAAATAACATTAAAAATTCATATAGTTGTTCGTTAAAAAATGTTCAATTTATACTTTTTGCGAGATCGTTAATTGCATTTTATAAATTCTGAAAGTGAAACTTCCTTGTGAAAGTGTCATAAGGTCAACACATTTATATCGGCATTTAAAACACAATTTTATGGCACAAAGCTAGCAATTTCGATAATAGCATAATTGTAAGCAACAATAACTATCGACCAAATTAGTGACGTAGAAACGTTTCGGTTTTCCCCTGTAAAGACCGGATTGGATTCTCTTATAAAATTTATTCATTGGATCTTTTCCCAGCCCATCGCATCTTCATTCTTCTCAATCCAATTAACCCTTTCGCAGGAATGAGCAGCCTATAAATGCAGGGCCTGTTTCGTTTCACCTTTGGTACTCAGAAATCAGCAGAGTAGAAAATTGCATCATCTATTGACAAAAATATAGTAATAGTTATTGATTCTATTGGTTGGACTGACCGATATAATCGATATATCGATCCAACGGCCAGTCCAACAAATAGAATTATATAATCGATATATATTTAATCGCTAATTCAAACTATATACTAATCGATATAATGATTCATCCTATAATTAATAACAATGAAATAAACTAAAGCACAAAAATAAAGTGCTAATGGCTAATGGACTTCATCCAACGGTTTTCACTATCCGCAAATAATTTTATACAAACACAATGAATAAGTCTATAATTTAGGTCCACGAATCTAATCTACAATATAGTAAAAATATATATATTAATATTGATATAATACTTAGCGATACAGGCTTATGTTTATAAGCGTGGAAGACTGAAACGAATAAATAATTTCTTATCAAAATCTTTATATATTCTCAGATTAGGGATTGGGCCATCCTATCGCTAATCTGGTATATGCTCGACTCTCTTCAATCTTGATGAAACTTAATATGTATATGCAGGGCCGCCGAGAGAAATTTTCGGGCCCGTGACAAATCTGTGATCCGGGCCCCATTTAAAAAAGTGCATCACTTTGGTTAGCTCACTGTCACCAGCGAGGTCACTTTAGTGAACTTTAGTAGAACGTAACTAACCTGTATTTTTTTCTAAATGACGTAAAACATCTTTCCACCAAGTTAGTACTAAGCGATAGGTTTTTTATTATTATTATTCCAGTACCCACCATGGGCTACCTATACCCCTGGTGAGATTAGCCGTTAGGTGAAGGATGTGGTTCAACAGGTAGATCCAGATCTGTTCTGAAAAACTTTGTAAGTATGAGACTCGGGAATTTCTTTTCTTTGTTCGTCCTTCTTGTGTCTTCTGTCCTTGTCATTTCGGCAAGTGAGTGATTTCATACCCCCTGTTGGCTGTTTGGGCCCTCCCCTTGTCTTTTGGCATCCCTTTTTGGGTTCAAAATTGAAATCACTAAGCTGTCGATGGCATTCCCACTGCAGTATCTCCATTTCCTCCTACTGCTTTGGGAACGCCAGAAAGGTTTTTTTTTTTCTCCCGCCCCCTTTCCTTGGTTAGGTTAGGTTAGGTACACTACTAAGGCTACGTTCACACCAAGCGCGCTTCGCTTAGCCTCTCGCGTGTATCTTAACGCTAAGCGTGATAACGTCATTTACCAACATATAGTCTCAAACCAACATGTTCACATCATTCGCGTTCTGATATGCCAGACGTCTAGAGGTAATCTATGCGAAGCGCTTGGTATCGAGCAGTGTTCGTTTTCTGTGCTTTCCGCTATACGTTTTCAAGATGGAGGAACAGATTATAAGTGCTGTTTTTAAGCGGGAAGCTATAATAATGACAGTAAATTAAGTTACCTCAATTATATATATAAATATTTAATTTCAAAAAATTAATAGTAATGGAAATAAGTAAAGATTCCATATACTAATAGAAATTTTTAAGAAATAAGAAATTGCAGTTTATTGCAAATTGATTTGATAAAAGCATAGTTAATGTATAATTAAGAATGATAATTTTTGGAGTTGTAATGCATAATACTAGCAGTAATTTAATTACTAAACCTATGATTAATATATAATGCACTATATCAGTATCTGATATATAAGTATCTTGCATCATATTTTTTGCTAAATAGGTTGTGCTCTATTTACTGTTACTTTAAGCAAAAATGTCTCTAATGATACTTTCAATATAACATGGGATGGCCTAAAGAATTATTTTTCCCAAGAAGACTCATTCAATCTTAATTACACACGATTAAATTTATTTTCTTGTATTTTTAATTGGTAATTATTTTTAATTTAAAATAAATCTGTAGTAATTGTTAGGACTTTATGCCTAATTACACGATAATGCAATAGACAAAGAATAGTAAGCTATTTTGCTTACCTGATAGTTATGACAAGCCGCTGTTCCGCGGATATTCTTTCTCTGTAATTTGTGCCTGGACC
>AYEL01063693.1:0-18669 GCA_000484575.1 Olivierus martensii
TAGGTAATCCCAGTTTACCCACGGGAAGAAGAAATCAATGCCGGAAATAAGTAGATAAAAACAACCAACTCCCAAACCCAAGAAACGTATATTTATTTATGTAAAAGAAGGAAGTTCTAAATGATGCTGTTCACTGGACCGTAGGGGTACACAATCAAAAGAGTTTAGAGACCACTAGTCTATTGTACACCCCCAATCAAATAATCCCAGAAGTCCTGTCTTTAAAACAAATGACAGTATTTTCCTCGATGGGACAGTAGCAAGATCCTCCGGAACAAGAAAATACATGCCCAAGAGATCACATCTAAGCCATGAAAGAGCCACACATTCACAAAATGTGAAGAGAAGTTTCCTCCTCATACTGACATCTTCTACACATAGGGCTATCAACAAGCCCAATCAAATGAAGATGGTCTTCTAAGATGACAGTGCCTTGTAAGAAGCCCTGTAACAATCCTAACTTCATGTTTATTCAGAGAAAGCAACTCTAGTTTGCTGAACAGAGCAACCCAAAATGAGAGCCTTCGCCTGCCTAAGACCAGAGATAGATCTCCAGAAAGTGAGATGCTGGGCCGCCAACCAGTCCCTGACAACCCGCCCAAAGACATCCGAACCAATGCCCAAACAGGCTCAGGTCCAAAAAAGGAACGAGAAGCCCCTTCCTTGGCAAGCGACAGGCTCAGGTTTAAAAAAGGAACGAGAAGCCCCTTCCTTGGCAAACCTATCAGCAACCTCATTGCCCCAATGACAGGCTCAGGTCCAAAAAAGGAACGAGAAGCCCCTTCCTTGGCAAACCTATCAGCAACCTCATTGCCCCAATCCCTTGGTGGCCTGTTCCTCAATGAGAAGCCGACATTTCCAAACAAGCTTTGAAACAAATCAGGAACTATCAAGTGCTTTAAGAGCAGCCTGACTATCAGGTAGGATCATGCTGGTAAGCATATTTTTATCCTATCAAGATTGATTCTAATACATGCAGAAATAGCAAAAATTTCTGTCTGAAAGACAGTGGCAAACTACCCAAGGGAATAGGAATAAATCATCCATGTCCCTTCACAGTAAACCCTACCCCAACACCAGTAATGGTTTTAAAACTGTCCGTAAATCAGACCAAACCACCCTTGATACTGGTCCCAAATACCCTCCCTAGTTCTCCAAACTGGGAAAAACAACAGTAGGGCCAGAAGAAGTTAAATCTAGCTACTATGTAATCCTTAACCATCCCAAGAATGTTACAGTGTATTCTGTCCCACTCAAAAGGCAAATGCTCCATCTTATGGGTCCAAGAAATCCTTTGCCTCCAAGACTGAAGCCTATAATAGCCCTCCCGGGCACTCGCCTCAACAAACAAATGCAAAGGAGGGACCTCAAGAGCTGCAGTAGGAGCAGTCTTCATAGCCCCAGTAATGCCCCGTGCACTCGCCTCAACAAACAGATGCAGAGGAGGAATGCACAAGAGGCCTTAAGAGCAGCAGTGGGAGTAGTCTTCATAGCCCCAGTAATGCCCAAACAGGCCAGCCTTTGAATCTTCCAAAGTTCGGCCTGACAAGTCTTAAGTAAGACCCTAAGCCACCACACTATACCCTCCAAGTCTTAAGTAAAACCCTTTGCCACCAAACAATGGCAGTGTAAGTAAGAAGGGTCTCACACCATGGTATATATCCAAAACAACAACCCTGGCCTAAGACCCCAAGTCTTACCCAAAGTACCCCTGTAAGCCAAAGAGCCCTACAGGTCTTACCAACAACAAAATCAACATATGGTTTCCAAATCAAACTCTTGTCAAGCATAATGCCAAGGTATTTGACCTGGATAGAAAACTGCAACCTTTTACCAAAGAAGGTCGGATCAGTTAACCCTACCAACTGTCTTCTTCAAGTAAAAGGTACAATAATAGTCTTAACCGGATTAACAGATAATCCAACCCTATTACACCAATAAGAAACTGTATTTAGTGCAGTCTGAAAGACCTCAGATACAGCCCTGGGAAATTTCTCCACTACAATGATGGCTATGTCATCAGCATATCCAACCATGAAGATAATCTTCCCATTGAGTAAAGCCAATAACTCATTCACCACAAGACACCAAAGAAGGGGAGAAAGCACCCCCCTGCAGACATCCCGTGTCAGTGACAATCATAACTTCCTCCTCATAGAGTCTACTAAAAGCAACCCTATGCCTCAGCATGGAGCCAATCCAATGAATAATCATTGAACTGACTCCATGTCTGAAATTTATACTGGGTAGAATCATCATTAAATTATATAATTAAACAGCATACTAATAAGAGTCAATTATTAAACTGCCTCTCTTCAAGTGAAAAATGATAAGATAGTGGATAAATAATAATAAGACAGATGTATAAATTTCTAATTGATTTCTTATATTCAATTATGAAATAATTATTGTTTATAGTTTTGATGTATATTTATATTGTTTTTTATATACATGGTAAAGACTAAGTAATAAAGTTTGTTTTTTTAATATTGTATAGTTTCTGTAATCATAACTAAAATTTAAGCCAAAAAACCATTTTGGATTTCAGAAATAATAACTATATAATATATAATAATAATAAGTAATATCTTATAAATAAGGCAAGAATTTTTTATGAAAACTTCGCTATTTTTATTATGCTAACCCATTAAATAGTATATAGTTTTATAATTGTTGCTAGATCATTTTGCTATCAAAACTTTTTAAATTTTCAAAAATTTGAAAATAAAATGTCATGTTTATAACTTTGATGTTCATCAATTCTTATTTTTGATGCTGAAGATGATTGGTATCAATCAAAAACATTTCATTAAATTTAGTTGTAATTTATCAACTACTGTTGCAAAGTCGCGCTTTAGTACGCGTTCCGGCGGCGGCTTGCAAACTATTGGATACGTTATGTGATACATCGAGGCCCGACTGTCGGGCCCTCTTCGATGCCAGGCTGTGACAAAAGTCTCGGATGTCACCCCCTCTCGACGGCCTGTTTCAGAGGTAACTGCAAAATTTCATTTCAAGAAATGGTATAATTCAGGAACCAGTCCTTTCTTGCGGAAATTACTCTTGTGTAACCCGAATTTAATCACGAATAATTTTCAAAGTTTTAAATACGATTGTTGCATAGTGATAAGACCTAGCTCCTTGAACCTTTGTAAGCTTGTATAGTTTTTTTGTTGAGCTATATCCAAAAATTTGTTATGAAATGTCATAATGTTTGAGAGCAAATATCTCAAGGTTTACCACTTTGAATTTAACTTTTTTCTGACTAACTTTTTTCTATCATTGGTAACAGTGGGTTTTGATTACAAAAATAATGGTTTTTCAGATTTGAGTCTTGAAATTTTTCAAAATTAGACCAATTGATATGGAATGATCCGATTACAGTACCGACAAACTGGTTTACTGATTAGCAGTAAATATTACAATAACACAAAAAAATTTACACATAATTCAGTAAATGAGAAATTGTTTCTAATGTTTTTTAATTTATACATAACCTTTATAGAAATAATAGTCTAAGAAAAAACATTATTCTCTAAGTCTAAAAGTTGTAGGAGTAAATTTCATGCTTAGTACCATCTAGTGATACTTACAGAACGAAAATAATTAATTCTTGGAGAAAAGCTGGATGAATAAAAAAAGCAACATAAAACCATGCCACCAATAAAGCTGAGTCTTTTTTTATTATAACGCTAATTATCTCTTTTAAATTATAAATGAATATATTATCTATAAATTATTCAGATATTGATTTTACTTATATTTTATGATAAAAGTATAACTTATAATTGTTTTTAGAAAATATAAAACTGCTTTTAATGATATTAATCAATATTTCATATCTATAAAATAAGGCGGAGTGGGGTAAGGGCGTACTTGGGGGAAATGCATTATCGGGATTTTTTATTATAAGATAATCGAAATTTTGCTATTTGATATTGTAGTATTCTACTACAAGTTAATATCAACCTATCGACGTAGATAACTCATGATAAATGATGGGAATCCAGTATTTACGTCGACTCTTACAAACGCGTCGCGTCCGAACAGCAAACAAAACTTTGGCAGCATTTTAAAAGTACAATAATTCGTAAGATAACTTCATATTAGGAGATATTTTTTAAGTAAGTACGAAGAATATTGATTAAAGTTTACATTACGTAAATAATATTTTTTGATATTTTAAAAGTTTTTGAGAAAAACCCTGGAAAGCACTTGCCCCGTAAATATTGTTATCCAGGGCAAGTGCCTAACAGCGCCATGGGGTAAGTGCCTATTAGGCTGTTCTGGCCTCATAACGCGTTCAATTTAATGTTTTTGTGTTTTACATTTTAATCTATTTATTAACTTCTTTTTCTAGCATATAACATGGGTCGCAGCTACGTCAGAAAAACTAACAGGGGCGATTGCCCCTGTTGGTTTCAAAAGAAATGAACGACATGCAACATTGTTCGAGATGATGATTGATAAATGCAAAGATATCAATTAAAATTTTCATATAAACCATTTTTTATTTGATAAAAAAAATTTTGTCATATTTCACTATACCACCCCTCACATTTCACAAGGGGAGGACACAACCTCCATCCCCCTTGCCTGTATGTTAAAGCCGATTTCGATCGGCTTTAGCATACAGGTTTAGCATAGGCCATCGAAAAGTGACTTGTGTAAAAGGATTTAAGTCAGTATGCCTTCGTTTTTAAAAAAATCGAGGGTCAAATGTCATGAAGCCGGACCGCGCCGCTTATATACCTAAAAAATTAGATGTCTTTCAACGAAAGTGGCAGTGTAGTGGTTATGTCGCTTACCTGCGGAACTGAATGTTGTGAGTTCGCGGCACGGTTGCGTATTTTATTTTTTTTTCAAGTGAATAAATTAAAATATTACTAGCAATAAAACTTCAGATAAAATCAAGTTTTTTTTTGTCATAATCACGTATAGGATAGCAACAATTCGACAAGTTGCTACTACCCCATACATAAAGAAGCTTTGAGCGCAAATGGATATGTTAGATATCACCCGACGCATAGTGAATTACGGCAATTAGATAGTGAGAGAGATAAAGCGAGAAAGAGATCGAACAATAATTGAAAAGTGATTTTGCCAAATTGTAACTATGACAAAAAAAAAATTTACTTTTATCTGAAGATTTATTGTTAATAATATTTTAATTTATTCACTCGAAAAAACAAGGCACGCAAGCGAGACTCGAACTTACAACATTCAGCTCCGATTGGAAGCACCTTAGCCACTACACCGCCGCTTTGATTGAAATATCTGCAGTTTTTTAGGCATATAAACGGTGGGGTCTGGCTTTATGACATTTGACCTCGATTTTTTTTAATAACGAAGGCATAATGCCCTAAACTCTTTTACAGGAGTCACTTTTCGATGGCCCCAACCTGTAGGTTAAAGCCTATCGAAATCGGTGGGACGGAGTTGTCCTCTGACATTTCAAGAGTTCAAATCTCGTTTCTTTAACAAGGAATAACTCTAAAACGAAACAACCTATAATAATGCGGTAAAAAGCATTTTATAACAAATTTGTTCTTAATTCTGCTCCTACCAATTAGGGTGCATAAATAAACTTCAAAACATTTTTAACGTGCAGGAACGCTCTTACCTCGTTTCGGGTCAAGTGCGAATAGCTGACATTTTGTACGATTTTGTTGCATATTTAAATTTTTCAAAAATGATTTAAACGGTAATAGGTGCGCAATCCGATTGTTAATGACCCTGCCAAATATTTATACGATCGGTTAAAATTTTTTTTTTTCTCAAATTTCAAGAGTTCAATCCTTTTTCCTTTAACAAAGAATAACTCTAAAACGAAACAACCTATCTTGATGTGGTAAAAGGCATTTTATAGTAGATTTGTTCCTGATTCTGCTCGTGCCAATTAGGGTGCGTAAATAAGCATCAAAACTTTTTTAACTTGCACGTACACTCTTACCCCGTTTCGGGTTAAGTGCGAATAGCTGACATTTTGTACGATTTTGTCGCAAATATAAAATTTTCAAAAATGATTTAAACGGTATTAGCTGTGGAATGCCATTGTTAACGACCCTGCCAAATATCTATACGATAGGTTGAAATACCTTCGTTTAAAGTCCAACTTTGTAAAAACCTTGTGCACTTACCCCACTCCGCCTTAAATAAAAGCGCTGTTAAATATTTAAAATTCGGAATCTGTAAAAAAAAAAAAATTTAATCTAAAAATTATGCGGTGAATATCAATTAATTAATTCAATCAAAACAGTTAAAACTTGAATTTTTATTTGGAAGTTTGTATGAGTTGCGGCTCCCTAATAAAATAAATGCTTTATTATATAAAATGATTTATTATTCTTTAAAACTGAGAATCATCATAAAACACAAAATAAATTTGTAGAATCTGCAGGGTTTTAAAAATTAGTATTCAAATTAGTATTATTATTGTCCACCAAGTTAGATATCAAAATAACTGCATTAAATTCTGATATTTTTTCTATAATTTAAGTACAGTTTTTAAAAAATATCTTTGGTCGTCAGTTTATTATAATTTAAAGTAGATTGTTGCTTCCAGTTGCAATCGCATGAACCATGAAATGTTTATAACCATTTAAAAATTACAATCGACTCTCCACTTTTATTGATTTGATTATTCGTGAGTTTGCCACCAATTAATGGCGAAATAATAAAATGGGAATTTTTTTGAGATTTGCAGTCTATTTTGAAAAATTACAGACGACGCATAAAGGCTAGAAAATGTAAAGGAAATTTTAAAAAAAGTTTAATAAATCATAATAAATAAAATATATGTATTATTAATATAATTTACTTGTTTTTTTGTTAAATATGATCAACAGTATTAAGAGTTAATTAAGGTTTTAAGAGCCTAGAGATACTCGCTGGTTTTCCATGTTAAATATGGTCAACAGTATTAAGAGTTAATTAAGGTTTTAAGAGCCTAGAGATACTCGCTGGTTTTCCACTTTCACGGGGATCCTGCGCTTCTAAACATCTCGAATGTGGAGATCGACTATGTGGAGGTCGTGTATAATTCTAAAGAAATGTAAAACACGTTTTATGGAAGTAGGCATTTTATCAAAACTGGAAACTTTTCTCTTAAAAATAAAAACATAACAAGTGAGATTTCTTTAAATATGCATTTCTGAATAGTGAAAAGATCAGGAAGAGGAATTAAGTTTTCACTAATATTTCTAAATCTGAGAGCTGCTGCTGAAGAATATCATCTCACCTCAATAAACAATTCTTTTTGTATTAAATCGATCTTATTTTATTACGAATAAAAAATACATATAGATATAACTTTTCGTTGATTTTATTAAAAATTAGTTTAAATTCGAATAATGTACACATGTTAAACATTGTTTCTCACTTCTTTATTTAATACATTTTAAATTTATAATTTATTGCTTTGTGATGTCTTGTTACAAGTTCGAAGGCAACACGTAGAGATAATTTTTGAAAATAATGATAAAATTCAGAAAAAAAAACACTTAGAGAGATAAGTCTTCTAAATTAAAAATTGTGTTTTCATTAAGTAGAATTGAGGTTATTGATTTTTGTATTGTTTTTTAATTAATTATTTCTTTCGGGAGCATATAACACTTAGAGATAAGTCTTCTAAATTAAAAATTGTGTTTTCATTAAGTAGTGTAAATTGAGGTTATTGATTTTTGTATTGTTTTTTAATTAATTATTTCTTTCGGGAGCATATATGAAGTTGTGTTAAGCCTGAGATTTTGAATATGTTTACTACAATTAAGGATTAATTTTGATAAGTTATATTTAAACAATTTTCGATATAATACAGTCAAGAAGATAATCGATTGAATCGTTTCTTTTATTCAGTAGAAATAAATCCATTTATCTTGATATTCACCATCTCTAGAAAATTAATATTTATATTCATATTCTTGATGTTTTCTTATTGTTGTTGGTGTAACTGAAAGCATACAAAATGGGATTGATATGTGTAAATATTAAATGGCAAAATGTATATTTGAATTTCGTACTTTTCAAGGACAATTAATAAACTACAACAAATAAACTGGATTTCACATGTTTGTAAAGTAACAAATAGTACTTTTACTTTTGATTATTGGTATTTTTAAGTTATTGCTAATGATTTGTCATGCAAGAGATAAAATAAACACGTATCTGAAAGATATACAGATAAACAGCTATGGAATACTAATATTACAATATATTTATTTAAACTATTTAAACATACTTTTATCTTGTTTATCCAATAAATACAGCCATAATGATTTAACTTCGTGATTTATTGTACGTCATCAACATGGCATCTATAGGAAAACGAATAGACACATCTGTTAGTTATTTATATTATAGAGGTAATACTTATTAATAAATTGCGTAAGGCCATCAAAAGCATAGAATAATGAAATAAACCGAAAATATATGGTAATCAGCAGCTCAAGAATGTAGAAAAATACAATTATATATTACAGAAAACTGTCGTTACACTAAGTGGTATAAATTATATTGTGAGAAACATTTTTAATACAATTCAGTTATCACGAATAAAATCAATTAAACACAAACATAAGAATCAAAATGAAGATATTATATAAAAGAAAGCAAAAACGCATTTGTGATAAGATATATAAGAATAAATTAAAATATTTATATAAAGCACTTAAAATACGTAAATAAAGGTGACAAATAAAAAGAATCAAATACACAGTACAGAGTACACTATGACACAATATTTAGAATAAACTGACGTAAAAAATTCCTCTCGGAAATGATATAACGTGGAAATGAGCTTTGACTTTCTCCATCTGTTCTTTCCTTTCCGTTTTATGAGTTCAGGCATCCTCTGTCCAAATAGACGATCTATATGAAGGATATCCGAAATTTTTAAAACATTTTAGCAGTATGAATGAACATAAAGGATTCACTAAATCTTCATGAGATAGACGTTACAATTTTCCCCCCAAAAAAATCAAAATTATCTTTTCAAGAACAAAAATTCCTTATATGATTGTATTTTTTAATATTTCTTATGCTTAGCAAGTCTAGCGACATTAAACTTTTTCAGCCGTATTCTGACCTCTTTTGTTTAACATCAGTTTAAACCAGGTTTAGTTAAACTAAGTTTAAACCACGATACACTTAGACACGGTATGACTATTTACTGATGCTAAATTGGTCAATTCCGCGCATGAGGTTACCTGAGTTGCAAATCTGAAATAGACACTGTAGCTGCTTATAAGTCATATCCGTTTGACGATTTTTGCGTGTTTTAACTGTTTTATGATATGATTATTATTCCGTTTTTTCATAAATCAACCATTGTGAGTATGGTTGCTGTTTCTTACTCTGAAAAATGTCAAAAACGACATTAGATGTTCACAAAAAAATTTTAATTTGTGAATATAAAAATAAAAATCCTTCTGCTACTTTTAATTTGTGAATATAAAAATAAAAATCCTTCTGCTACTCAGCAAATTGTGAATATAAAAATAAAAATCCTTCTGCTACTCAGCAATTTTTGTGAATATAAAAATAAAAATCCTTCTGCTACTCCAAAAGATTTTAATTTGTGAATATAAAAATAAAAATCCTTCTGCTACTTCTTTAATGAAACAATGTCATTCTAGTCTATACATGTTTTCTCACATGTTAGAAAATCCTGCTACTCAGCAATTTATTTCTGATCACCTTTAATTAAATGTAATTTGTGAATATAAAAAGAAAATTCCTTCTGCTACTCAGCAATTTATTTCTGATCACCTTTAATTAAATGAAAATAATGTCCATCTAGTCTATACATGTTTTCTCACATGTTACCATTAACCCTCCATAATTCTAGTCAATTTTTCAATTTTTTCTCACATGTTACCATAAACCCTCCATAAACCGCCACCCTCCTTTACCGCCAGAGAGGACCTTCGAACCGATGGTGGCAGCTTAAAGAGGAAGCAGGAAAAAAATCACAAAACACTAATACACTGAATCACTATATTTTAATTTAAGCAAACTCGCAATTTTTCCAAAATTTTTTCACAAACTGAATTACAGTAACTGAGTAGAAATAACCATGTATACTGCTTACACAAAGAAATAACAACGTGCACTGCTCAAATAAATAGAGCAATTAATAAATACCCGGAGGATAGATACAAACACGTCCTGACAAGCAGTGACTGCCATATGAGTCATTTTGTTAGCTGAATGGCCGGTTAAACTGATGCACAGTGGTCTAGATGGCGTATTTAACGTGAATTAATTATTCATGTTGGAAAAAGCATATTATTATATTGTAATAAAGTTTAATTTATTGTAGAATGATAATATATCACCATTTATCATTTTTGTTTCAAGTTTTATTTATTTATTTTAATTTGTATTAGCAAAATACATAAAAATTGAATTCAATTACAAAATATCAAAATAATTAGTAAAACATTATTAAAAATGTTAAACCAAATACTTATGGTTTATAACAGTTTTTAATAATATTAATAACTGGCTACCTAATGCCATTAAATTAGTAAAACAACAAATATTCTCGAGATTTCAAAAAAAACAGCACGCTGTTTGTTGAAATAATTGTTTAAAATAATTGTTTGAAAATCTCAGTATAAAGTAATTTATCTATTCGTTATTTGAACATGAAGCAGGGGAATGTGCCTTCTTTGATATAGGGGGAGATTTCAACAAATGAATAGCTTCGGTTTCAAGTTTGAACTTATTTTTGTAGCATTTATTTTTCAGAGATAAATGGGATATAATTGGATCTGATGATAGCAAAAAGTAATTAAACAGATCCACATTTGTGTGTTCAGCAGAATCTTTTCTGCTTCTGTGTTCTCTAATGAATTTAAAGTCTTTGTTCTTTGATTCTTGAGCCTCTTCTCTGAGTTGCCCTATTGGCAAAATTACATGCTTTATAATTTCTGCACCATGTATCGCACCTTGTGTACACTGGTGGGCATGAAAAACCACGGATATTTTGAAACAAATTTCTTTGCAGTATCCATAGCGTATATTTTAAATTTTGTCGAATCCACTTCGTATCCGCAAGAAATAGTTTGGAGAATGATATAGAACCTCTGTATGAGTTCCTCATCTATTCCAGTGATTTCTGCAGATTTCTTTGAATTTCGGAAAAAGATTCATGTCGTATTTCCGGTATTAGTTGATCCATATCCGGGTTTAGGCTGGTCAACCAAAATTCCAAGTTCCTTCCTAAGTCTGTCAGTAATCAGTATTTTCCTTGTTTCCATTTTTACTCTATTATTTCCTCTTGCTTGCCAACTCTTTATTTCTATCCTGTAGCCTACATGCAAACAACATTCGAAAAAACGAATCCACTAGTGGAGGGTCGATAAACCAAAAGTGCACTTTTCCACTCGTGCAAATTTTTTATCAAGATTTCTTAAATCATTCATCTCGCTTGGTTTAGCCTGGCATATATAACACCTTTGCATAGACTTTGTACCAGTTAATGCATGACAAACTTTGCCATCTACCATTACAAGGATAAGTTTGAAATTGATACTAATTTTCTCCTCATAAACAAAGTCACATAATTCAGCAATTTGTGCTTGAATTTCTTCTGTTTCTTTTAAGGTGCGTTCTTCAGTTTCTTTAACAAATACAAACTTTATTACTCTACAAAATCTTGTCGAAGATGGTACTGGATTTTGCCATTTAATCTTTGTTTCGTCTTCACTGTCACGCAATTGTATAGGAACAAGTGAAATGATTAGTACAGAAGAATCAGCATCATCTGCATTAGTCAGTTGCCTATAATTGCTTTGGCTGGAGCTACCATCTAGGCCCCACTTACACACAAGAGTAAGTCAAGTACTAGGCAATGAAATAAGTACCTCCACTTGTAGCTGACACATGTGCTGTGCTGTCAGATGTAAAAGATCCTATAGCTTAATTTTGACTTCAGTATCCTGTGATGCAATCAATCTTCGATTCGGATAACAGTCATGTTTCGCTAATAATATTTTATTCCACAAGGGATATATGTTAGCGTTACAATTCTTTGCAGTTCCAGTGATTTCTGCAGATTTCTTTGAATTTCGGAAAAAGATTCATGTCGTATTTCCGGTATTAGTTGATCCATATCCGGGTTTAGGCTGGTCAACCAAAATTCCAAGTTCCTTCCTGAGTCTGTCAGTAATCAGTGTTTTCCTTGTTTCCATTTTTACTCTATTATTTCCTCTTGCTTGCCAACTCTTTATTTCTATCCTGTAGCCTACATGCAAACAACATTCGAAAAAACGAATCCACTGGTGGAGGGTCGATAAACCAAAAGTGCACTTTTCCACTCGTGCAAATTTTTTATCAAGATTTCTTAAATCATTCATCTCGCTTGGTTTAGCCTGGCATATATAACACCTTTGCGTAGACTTTGTACCAGTTAATGCATGACAAACTTTGCCATCTACCATTACAAGGATAAGTTTGAAATTGATACTAATTTTCTCCTCATAAACAAAGTCACATAATTCAGCAATTTGTGCTTGAATTTCTTCTGTTTCTTTTAAGGTGCGTTCTTCAGTTTCTTTAGCAAATACAAACTTTATTACTCTACAAAATCTTGTCGAAGATGGTACTGGATTTTGCCATATAATCTTTGTTTCGTCTTCACTGTCACGCAATTGTATAGGAACAAGTGAAATGATTAGTACAGAAGAATCAGCATCATCTGCATTAGTCAGTTGCCTATAATTGCTTTGGCCGGAGCTACCATCTAGGCCCCACTTACACACAAGAGTAAGTCAAGTACTAGGCAATGAAATAAGTACCTCCACTTGTAGCTGACACATGTGCTGTGCTGTCAGATGTAAAAGATCCTATAGCTTAATTTTGACTTCAGTATCCTGTGATGCAATCAATCTTTGATTCGGATAACAGTCACGTTTCGCTAATAATATTTTATTCCACAAGGGATATATGTTAGCGTTACAATTCTTTGCAGCTATCCTGTAAGCCAAATACATTGACTTACTTGACTTTGTGTTAATAATTAGCGATAATGCTTCTTCTGGTGTCAAAGGTACTGGTATCTGAACTCTAGACTCTAATTTATCCACTATTTTATATTTCTTGATACACTGTGGAGAGCTTGATTCAGTGACATTTTGAATAATTTTAGCTGCATCACGCTTACCACGTTTCCTTAAACTCGTCTGATATGCGAAGGAAAGCTTCTCTGCACCAGAAGTAGATGTTAAATTTTGAATCTTCTTTTGTATGGCTCTAATGCCACAATCTTCAAATATCTTTGTTGGTCTCCCGACATTGGACGGTCCCGGATTATGCACCTGATTTTCATTTTCAGGAAATAGTATGCTTGATTCTAACCATAACTTATTTTTAAGTTGAAATCTCATCTTGTTCCTAGTACATGATTTCCAATGCAGTTCAGTATTTTTTATAAATTTAATTAATATTTCTCGAATATCTTTTCGATATATATTTCTTTTATTCATTAAATATTCCTGCAATTTATTATAGCAATCATTTCGTTCTAAAAATTTGACTTTTAGCCATTCATTGAAAAGCTCCAAACGGGTTATTGGTGATACGGGCTCTGAAAAATTGGAATAAAAATAACAAGAGCAGTTATGAGCACTTAATTTCAATTTTATATTGAAACTGACATAATAAGCTTTTAATTAAAAGAAGTTATTAGACCTGCAAACACCTGCATTTTTTTAAATCTTTTGAAATATTTATACTTTCAGCACGGATACAGTATTTTCAAAATTATCAGCTCATATTAGAAAAAAAGAAAATGAAACATACTTTTTCGGTTAACAGCCATAATTAAAATAACAAGGCTATGCAAAAATCACAAAATGAAGTGATAAGTATCATAGATTAAAGACTAGCAAGTAATAAACAGCGACATGTGAAGACATGCCAACACTTATCAATCGCTGGTTGGTTGTATTTTAATGTTGTGATGCAAGTTACTATAACATATTTTGTGATAGTTTTAGTTGTTTTAATAAAGTACACATATTAATCTCTTACATGCGACCAAATTTAAGACAAACTAGAGAAGTTGATATTTTTAATTAATTCGCCATCTAGACCACTGTGCGACAGCCAGTTGAACCAAGGCCGGTTAAGAGGGCTCCTACTCATCTAGACCACTGTGCGACAGCCAGTTGAACCAAGGCCGGTTAAGAGGGCTCCTACTATATAAGTAAATATATTAAATTTATAAATTATTATTACTGTTCAACATCGTCAAGTCCATCTTCTAATGATGCTTCTGCACTGGTACTTTTTGATATTAATGAAACACCACAATATTTTCTTAGAATCTAAAATAATATAAATAGAATCTTACATTAACTTTAATTCTTTCATTATTCATATATTAAATATGAAACTTTTATTGATACAATTTAATTTTATATACTTATTAATGTTTATATTATATGTGAAATGGTTTGATGAAAAATAAAATTCAGATTTGTATTGTTGTTGACTGATTTTATTCTTATCAATCAATCAACAATAGTATAAATCTGAATTCACTATTTGGATATATCATTTAAATAGTTTTTAGATTGTTATTAAAATTCTAGTTTATTGTAAATATATTCTATTTGTTTATGAATTTTTAACTTACATTTTGAAAAAAAATGAGGTTAATAAAATTACTATGCTGGCTGTGTTCTACTATTAATAATTTTTGAATTAATTATATTTTTATAAAATTCTGTATTTATGTTCTGCCAATAAAATAATTCAATGCAGCATCTTTTAATCCTACAGCTAATCATTTAAAAATGATGATCTGTTACTTTATATGCATACTTTTTAAGGTTTATCCTAACAGAGACAATATGAAACTGAGGTTTAATTATGAAGTACAAACTCTGGACTAGAGCAACAGATTGTCCCATCTCAAGTGCTTCTAAAGAGTAATAATATATTTTTATTTTGCATCTTTAATCAATAATAAATAGTGGACATTTTCAGAAGATATGCAATTAATTTCCAGAAATGCTTATTTTATATTGTTCTTTGAAGATGGAGAGTTAAATTTAAAATCAACATGAATTACTTTTAATGAAATAATGTTGAAAAATATTATTAGCATATATACAATATGCAATTTAATGCTTTAACTTTGTTTATTTTAAAAAATAATAAATATTAACATTTACACACTTAAAATTTTCAACATAATATTAAATCGTACATAATAAATAAATATACTTTTCTCTTGATAAATTATTTTCTTAGCTTTGCATATAAATTTGAAAAACAATACAATAACTTACATTTATAGCATCACAATATCTTTGCTTACTAATCTGTAATTCCATTAATAAATTCACATCTAAAAACATTAAATAATTTTTATTAATATATTTGATTAAAATATATAACTTTATAAAATCATATTCTTCAGAATAAATATTTAAAATATTTTATGTAATGAAAAGAATTTGATGAATGTTATGTAATAATGAAATTTAAAGTGAATATGAAAATTATAAGAATTCAAAGAAATTCTTGGACTATGTTTTGTTTAAAAATTTGTGCATTAAACATTAAAAAAATATATATTCTTTAAGTAATACTAAATACTAATCTCAAAAAACTCTTTGATAAGATATATATGTAATTTTTCTTAATAAATAAACACTTTAAACCTAAAATGTGGGAAACTATCAGTTAAGAACAAAAATTACAAAATATTATTCTATTTAGAAAATACCCTATTTAATATATTTTAATAGAAACTAACTAGGATAATATCTACAAACCAAATATCCAAAGCCAAACTGACCACTAGCATAATAATTTTGAATTAAATTGTAATTTTTAATAATTATTTTAAATTTAAGCTAAAATAGCACCATCTAGTAATTGAGCCATTCACAAGCCAAATCAATTAACTCCACTTTTTGAATTTTTTTAAATTTTAGTGTCAAAACACTTGATTGACTCTTAATTATTTATAATAATAATAAATTTTCTTAATAGTTACGTTTAACACCACTAAATGACTAAAATTTTTTTGGCCATCGAATAATAATTAATTTATTTCAGAAGCCAATCTGATTAACTCCATATTCTAATGTAAATCGTGGCAATAATGCAATTCAAACATTTATAAGTGTTGTATTATGCCTAAGACATTTTTTGAATTTACCTTTCAAAATTAGAAATATATTTTTACATCTTTTAAATCACTAAATTGGAAGGATCAATTGAGAGATGTGTAAGAAAAGTGCAATACTACCTACATGAAAGTTTGGCTAACCAGTTTTTATTGAAAAAATTTTTTGGTTTTAGTCAAGATCTTTCTTTAGTCATCTAGGATACAGACAATAAGAATTTAATATTAAGTAATTTTTTAATACAATGATATATATTAGATAACAGCAGCAAGCTGTTCATTTTGTCATAAAAAAATAATTAATCAGTTACTGTTATATGTGGATATTAATAGAATAACGCCTTTGTAACATAAATAATTTATTATATTAAACAAAGTAAAAGATGATTAAAATCAAAAATAAGGCAGACCACACAGAGACTCTACTGCAACCATAACTTGATGACTGCGACTAAAAGTTGGTTCCCACTAGCACGGAACCGCAGCAGAAAATATGCACGTGACAAAAGCAGCGCAGTTTTGATGTCATACTGCAGAGTAAAAACCGCTATCATCCAATGTCTAGATGGATTCAACTTTTCCATGACAGTAAAATCCATCAGATAACATCCACCAATGAAATCCATGCATTTTGTGACATTGAATGGTTGGCAACCTTGAGAGTCAAGATGGTGGGATTCTCTTTCATTAAATCTCATCTCAATTAAAATTGCATAGAAACAGTGTTCGTATTTCTTATAAATATTTTCGATCCAACATTTTCTCTTCCTCGATTTTGTTTCAGTTTCCTCATTTACTACAGCTGTTAAAATCATTTCATAAACAGTGAGTACCTTTTATTGTTTAGCATCCATTTTGTTCTACACAAAAAGAATTTTGGGGAAACCAAAGCTTACTGCAACTGTAGGAACCTTTTGCACATTAATTATGTTTAATTTCAAAAAAATCAAATTATTACTAGTAGTATTATTTTTAGTAACACTATCATATTATAATATAATGGTAGTTCTCAACTTTAAGAGTTAATTCATTCCAGAAGTGCTTGCAAAGTAAGAAGTCATAAATCAAAAATCAATTTTCCATAGTATGTTAAAAATTAAGGATTCTGTTTTCAGAAATGCAACTTGAACATAATAAAATTAAGTATATAATAAAATTATAATAACAATGAAATTTTTACATCATATAAATGTTAAAGGAATTTTTATTTCTCATTATGATCTCTTTATACAGATGAACTACTATCTTAGGCACAATCCAAGAATGAAAGTTATTTAAATATTGATAATGTTCTGATAAAACTATAGTGGCCAGATAGCATTCTACTTCTGATTCTGGTGCTGTCATTTTGGTTTTTCCAATTTCATAATATACAATGGAGTGTCTTTCCAAAATATTATTATTATTATTATTGTATGCTGCTATGTCGAAAATCTTCTCCCATGTTGGGTTTGGTTTATCTTGGCCCACCCTGTATGTATATAATATAGGTAATGCTACCTTTTGATCTTGCATAATAATTATATAAATCTAATATGCATAATGTTTTCAGGAATGTAACTATATAATATTTAGATAATTAGGGATTTTAATAAGACTTCTTATTAAGCTAAGTCAAGAAATATCTTTCTTAATAAGAAGATATACAATTATTATTATATATTTCTTTGATTCTAAGATTAATTTTTTTTTCATTTTTTTATGTCTCCAAAATCAAAGTTTGAATTATAAATTTGATGATTAGTTATAATTGATGTCAAAAAAATATATTTCATGATTAATTCACAAGAAACAATCTGACTAATAAAAGAGGATATAAATAATTACTATGAAAAAATTTAGATCCATTTACGTATTACCTGCTTATACTCAGATCAATAACTAAGGACACAAGCTCTACCAGCAGTTGAGAAATAACTTAAATACTTTAATAAACTAACGTTTTCGGCCTTTATGACGGCCATCATCAGGTTCACAAATTTCAAATTCGTACAGAGTTCTAGAATATCAAACATTCAAATATACGGCTTAAGTTCTAAAATCTAATTACATTGTACATTCAAACTTCCTTTGCGTAATAATTAGCATAACATAAACAAATTTTAAGCTTAAAAGAAAAATAAGAGATAAAAAATAAAAAATATGTTAGTAATTAAAGTAAAAAATAAAAAATATAAAAACGAAGGTTAGTAATTAAATAATTAGTTATTGTCTGGTAAACAATTAAACATTTAATGTATTATAACAAATATACAGAAGAAATCTATAGTTCTTTTTTTGTACAGTCTACAGTTTGGAAACGATATTGGGTACGTTATTCTATCCTAACACTTGAGCATAGCATACTCCCATGCCTTCGGTACTCCTGTCAATTTTTCGTTTATTAACAGTTCTTGGTTCTGCCTTTTTGTCAATTCTAACGCTTCAGCAACGTACATGTGTTCTTTTTTCTGAATTCCTCTAATTACTTTAGCATCGTTCCAGGCAATCTCAGTGTTGCTTATGTAGGCCTCCTGTGCTAG
>AYEL01063696.1:0-15936 GCA_000484575.1 Olivierus martensii
CATCGAGCCAATTCGGATGCATCTATCATGTCAGGAATCACTCGCTACGAAAATTTATTTTATATTTTTAATTCGAACATTTTAAAAAATGTTCAAATTGCGGCACATCTGCGTTTCTACGCTGTCGCTATAGCAACAACAGAATTTCTGTTTGCCACACATCTTTTCATGTAAATTTTCAGTGATTTATTTTCAAATGTGTAATTACACCAGCATTAAAATCCGATAATCTTGTTTGTTAAATCATTTTTTGTCTCTTGGATACAATAATAAATAAATATCATTAGAATTAAAAATATAAAATAAATTTTCGTAGCCAGTGATTCCTGACGTGATAGATGCATCCGAATTGGCTCGATGCCAAAATTCAGTGTGTTTGGTTTGGAGAAAAACTCACGGTATATATATTGAAGGAAATATATATATTTCTTTGAAGAACAATATTTTCAACAGCACTAACCAGCAGTCAAGAAATAACAAGTTTTATTAGTTTAACATAAATTATACTTTTTCATACAAATTTTAATTATAATATTTAATAAATATAATTTAAAAAAATCAGTGAATAAATAAAATTTTGTGTATATTTAGGAAAATTATCAATACATTAGTGGCATCTTAAACTATTTTAATTATCCAGTTTAATTTATAATCATACTAAATTATTCCAAGTAATCAGTGGGTGATCGGTTAACGAACACTTTCGCGAAAGATTTTTATGTTCGGATAACGAACACTTATGACCCGGGATTACGGAATGACGTCTGGTGTCACGTGATACTGCTAACGCCCTATCAATTGTGTCTAAACATGGGAGTTGGTGTCACGTGATACTGCTAACAGGAATGCGTTGTAACACGATAAATTGAGACTAGGGCCCCAACTAGGTAGACTCACTCAATACACAAAAACAACACATCCGCACACAAGTCGGCCGGATGTCGCGTGGTAAAGCTGTGGCTTATCATCCTGGAGGATCCGGGTCCCACTCCTCCAATTTTTCAGGAGGGGTCCGGATTTGCATTCATGGTTCATTCGTTCGTTAAAAAGAACCGCTCAAAAGATCCGGTTCGCGAGTGAGCGACTCAACACTAATCGAGGTTCTTATATCAAAAAAAGCTTGTTGTATAGTGTAGTGCCAGGCGATGTAACGGTTTACCCATTCCACCAGCAGGTACTCTACGATTTAGCCCGAAAGCATTACAACGTAAAATAACTAAACATTATTACTCACCTTATAATGAACTATATAACACACTTCGAAATTTTACTTATAAATGATAAACGAAAACAAAACTAAATTTACATAACCACATGCAATATTAAATGACAATCCTACTTTTAGTGCCATCTCATGGCCAAATACAATTTCAATCATCTATTCCAAAAAAAGTTCACATTACAGTATAGCAGTTTTGACTGGCACATTTGAAGAAAAAAAAAATAGTTTCGGGCCGCACATAAAATATACTAATTCCAACGATAGTTGTTAATTAAGCAAAAAAGTTAGTAAATAATCTACAATATATGATATCCACCATGACAAATAAACAAAAATGTCCTATCATAATAATCTTTGAATTCTTTTTGTTCAGAAATTTTCATTGAGAGGTCAAGTTTTAATCACTGAAATAAGAAATATTTTAGAAAATGGAAATTGGAATGAATGAAAATGGAAATGCTATTTTTCAATTTTTATCATCAGACTGCTCAATTACTAGTAACGAGTGAAACCTTCCCGCTGGTGCGGTAAACCAAAGTAGCAATATCGTAAAATCGACGATATAGCAAATTGAATTTGTTTTTGTGGCCAGACGTATCCCATATATGTTAGTAAGTATGATGACCAGATCCAAATCAGTGTTGTGCCGCGGGTTGGACAACTCTGGTATACTGTATTCTTGATTTACTGTATTTTCAATATTTTTCTGAAATTTACCATTAGAGGTTACTTTTCAACGTAAAGTTTCCCTTATTTTATTGCAAATAGAATTTTATTAAAATTTTCACTAAAAATGTACATTGTTGTATGCCATTTTATATACTATAATATATATATCCAGTAATCTTGCAATGTCGCAAAGAGATATAAATTCTTAATTTTATGCAATTTTTCAATTTTTATCACCAGACTGCTCAATTACTAGTAACGAGTGAAACCTTCCCGCTGGTGCGGTAAACCAAAGTAGCAATATCGTAAAATCGACGATATAGCAAATTGAATTTGTTTTTGTGGCCAGACGTATCCCATATATGTTAGTAAGTATGATGACCAGATCCAAATAATTAATAAAAAGGGGTATAGTACCCCAATATGCACTATTATACCACGTAATTCCGCCACTTCAATGGCTTCATTTGTTGCTAGTATTGAGCAATCTATCCAGATTTTTATCTATTTCTAATACTAAACATTTGCGTCATACTATAGCACGCTATGATCTGTCTACATATTTCATTCATTCATTAGTGGTCAATTAATGAATGAACGATAAAGCCTGATCGGAATCCCCAGAAAAAATAATATCGCGGCTGGATGGCCGAGTGGTAACGCGTTGGCGTGCCACGCAGGAGGATCCGGGTTCGGCACCTTCTGAAAAGTTTTTTGGGGTGCTTGGCCCGGCCCTGTGATTCCCGTCCTTAACCATCGGGACCCCCTCCACGGGTGGAGGCCATGGTCGGAACTGGTCCCGCCCCTTATTAATCTCCCTGATTGGAAAGGGGCATCAAAAGCAAAAGATAATAAAAAATAATAATAATATCGAACTCTTACCTTCTCTTGTTTGTGGTCTTATTTTACATCGCATTTTAACGAGGAGTTATTAAACTCGGAACTTTTCAAAGTTTATTACCACGGTAGCCAAATTGCGGCTCGTGAGCCATATGCGGCTCTTTGGTATTTCAGTATGACTCCATATCATGAAAGTCAATAGTTAATATGAAATAATACTTAATTTTTTAAAGTATAAGAATGTCCAAGAAGCGTCCGCGTATGCAAAACTGCGTTGTACGAGGTCTATTTATAATGGATTTCAATTTAATTTGTTTATTATAAAGATTTAGGATAATAAAAATGTTTAAAAAATGAAAAAATATATATAATTATTTTTATTAACTAAATAACAAAGAAAATCATTTTAAACTGATATAAAGATTGTATAAAACATTAGGGCTCATTCATTGAGGTACAATTGTGCCCTTAATGCAGCACGGCAAAAGTGGTACCGTTCGATAGGGGAGGTCGAGACAAGAAAATAACCCCATAGGACCAGGGGTCAAAGGTCAGACGTTTACGAGATACAGAGGCGACTAGGCGGCATAAGTAGCATAGCACGGGAACGGGACGCGTCGCGTCGAGGACTGTGGCGAGAGCAGCGCAACGTCAAACCGCATCCACGCTTGGTATATAACGAATTGCACACCGAAGCTCAAAATTTTTATTCTACAATTAATCGTACAGTAGGTTAGTTTTACGAAAAATACTGTTTTCCAGCCTACCTGTAGGTTTTCTGGTTCCCGATTGCATTTCGAATGTCACCCATCACACCATCTCCGATACTGAAGGGGGTATTTGTGCCTTACAAGTTAGTCCACTGCTAAAAGTTGATAATCACAATCACACTATAGGGTAAGATTGCATATTTCGTAAAGCCCGGCAAAAATGGTACCGATCGATAGGGGGGGGATTGCATTTCGAATGTCACCGATCACACCATCTCCGATACTGAAGGGGGTATTTGTGCCTTACAAGTTAGTCCACTGCTAAAAGTTGATAATCACAATCACACTATAGGGTAAGATTGCATATTTCGTAAAGCCCGGCAAAAATGGTACCGATCGATAGGGGGGGTCGAGACAAGAAAATAACCCCATAAGACCAGGGGTCAAAGGTCAAACGTTTACGAGATACAGAGGCCGAAAGTTCACTGGCGCGCGCAAAAGGGTATGCACGCGCGCCTATATGGCGTGGCGCTTTAATCTCCCCTTTTTCACTTTTTCCCCTTCCCAACCTCCCTCCCTATCACTCCTTTCATTTCCACCCCCCTACTTTCCCTCAATCCCCTAAATTCTGTGCAAAACTGCGTTGTACGAGGTCTATTTATAATGGATTTCAATTTAATTTGTTTATTATAAAGATTTAGGATAATAAAAATGTTTAAAAAATGAAAAAATATATATAATTATTTTTATTAACTAAATAACAAAGAAAATCATTTTAAACTGATATAAAAGTTGTATAAAACATTAGGGCTCATTCATTGAGGTACAATTGTGCCCTTAATGCAGCACGGCAAAAGTGGTACCGTTCGATAGGGGAGGTCGAGACAAGAAAATAACCCCATAGGACCAGGGGTCAAAGGTCAGACGTTTACGAGATACAGAGGCGACTAGGCGGCATAAGTAGCATAGCACGGGAACGGGACGCGTCGCGTCGAGGGCTGTGGCGAGAGCAGCGCAACGTCAAACCGCATCCACGCTTGGTATATAACGAATTGCACGCCGAAGCTCAAAATTTTTATTCTACAATTAATCGTACAGTAGGTTAGTTTTACGAAAAATACTGTTTTCCAGCCTACCTGTAGGTTTTCTGGTTCCCGATTGCATTTCGAATGTCACCCATCACACCATCTCCGATACTGAAGGGGGTATTTGTGCCTTACAAGTTAGTCCACTTCTAAAAGTTGATAATCACAATCACACAATAGAGTAAGATTGCATATTTCGTAAAGCCCGGCAAAAATGGTACCGATCGATAGGGGGGGTCGAGACAAGAAAATAACCCCATAAGACCAGGGGTCAAAGGTCAAACGTTTACGAGATACAGAGGCCGAAAGTTCACTGGCGCGCGCAAAAGGGTATGCACGCGCGCCTATATGGCGTGGCGCTTTTTGTTGGCGTCACTGGCGCGCGGAAAATATTAGCGCGCGCCCGCGCGCGTTTTTGCGTGGCGCCATCTATTTGCGGCCAAAAAAATTATATTTTATGAAAATTTTTATAATCTCCCTTCTTCACTTTTTCCCCCTTCCCAACCTACCTCCCTATCACTCCTTTCACTTCCATTCCAAATAATGTTTTCATTCCGACGTTACAAAATGAGGAAATCTGGTTCCTCATTTTGTAACGTCGGAATTTTTCTATTCGCCCCAAAAAAACGACCTCAACTTGAGACTGTCGCAGCTCCCTTGCCCACACAATTTCTCTCAGAGGACGGCAGTCACGTGACATATTTTTTGCAATGACGTTTAGTTCGAATTTAAGCCACAGTAGGATTATAAAATTGGAAAAAAAGTGTATTGCAGTAACTTGACTTGGGTTGGTGCTGCTTTCGCCACCAGTGGCCAAAGGAGACTGTAGTAAACTTTCCTTTTTGTATTGCAGTAACTTGACTTGGGTTGGTGCCGCTTTCGCCACCAGTGGCCAAGGGAGACTGTAGTAAACTTTCCGAATGCTTCTGCCTGACTCACAGACGCAGGCCTTGTTAACCCGTGTGACTTCTGAGCCGATGTGCTTTCGTTTTCTGCTTTGTATCATTGCAAACTCACAGACACGGACCTTGTTAACCTGGGTGACGTCCGAGCCGGTGTGCTTTCGTTTTAGGGAGACTACAGTAAACTTTCCGAATGTGAGCCTCTGCCTAACTCACAGACGCGGACCGTCCAGCCGGTGTGCTTTCGTTTTCTTCTTTGTATCGTAGTAAACTAGAAAAAACACCACAGAGGTGGGGACACCTGCTAGCATTTAGTTGAGCATAGTGGAATAGTCTTCTAGCCCAGGATGACCCTATCAGAAAAGGATTTTTGACTTGCATTGCCTATTCTGCCCACGTACACTCCTCCGCCACTTTGAGGTAGCTTAGCAGGATTCAGGAGGGGTTATTATTATTATTTAGTTGAGAATAGTGGAATAGTCTTCTAGCCCAGGATGACCCTACCAGAAAAGGATTTTTGACTTGCATCACCTATTCTGCCCACGTACACTCCTCCACCACTTTGAGGTAGCTTAGCAGGATTCAGGAGGGGTTATTATTATTATTATTATTATTATACTTTTTCACCTTGTTTGTTTTTTATTCATTTAAAATACTGATTTTGTGAGATGTGGAAACAGAAAAATAATTGTTCTCAAATTTTTTATATATAATTTATGACAATGGCCTATATTTTTGAAAGAAAATAGTATAAAACATATTCATTTATTTTATATTTCAATAATAATTACAATATTTTTATCAATTTCATAAAGCATTCATATTACAGGTAGAGCATTGTTTGTCTTGCTGTTTATAATCTGGGAGCATCAATTATTTTGTACTTTTATTTAAAAAATAATTTTATTTTAAATTATTTGTTAGTTATTTTTTTAACATTGAAAGGAAATACAGGAAACAAGAAATCAGCATGTGAATTATAACAATTTAATGATACTTTATTAAAAATGAATTTTTATTAAAAATGAGATTCACTGAATCAATTGAAAAATTTTATACTATGAAAAGTTTAGAAAAGGAATTTATTAAGATAAGTTAAACAAGATCAATGAATCAATTACTTGATTCTTTCCAGTATTTGATTTTTTATATCATTTATTGAAATACATCCACAATATTGGAATCTTAATATCACAGCATCAACCACATCTTTCTGACTGATTACATTCATTCCAAATTAAATTAAATTTTTTAATGACAAATACATTTTTTTTTAATTGTTATTCTATTAATGTTAGTAATTGACGAATTAATAATTATCCATCTTTAAAAAATATGCAATAAAAATTGGATATAAAATTAATAATACTGATTTTTATTTTTATATATGGTGGATTCCGCTTAATTGGGACATGTCGTGACTAAGCCATTTTGTCCCAATTAAGCGGCTGTCCCAATTAAACGAAGTAATAATAAATTCTAAAATAAAATATGTAATTCGTAGGTAAATAAATAATAGGTAAAAAATAATAATTAGGTACCTATTTTAATGATTTATTAAAATAGGTGTCTAATTATTAGCTTTTTACCGATCTCCTCTGACTTCTTCAATACTAGACCGCTGATATTCATTCCTCACCTGCTAACTATAGAAATCCATTAATCTAATGCTTCTTCGACTTCTGGATCCTTTTCATCACACTAGACCACTGATATTCATGCCTCGCCTGCTAACTATAGAAATCCATTAATCTAATGCTTCTTCAACTTCTGGATCCTTTTCATCATGCTTTCTTTTGAATGTTCCTGGAATTTCTTTCTGTAATGCCCATCCTCACGCAGTTGATTTTATTGTTGTAGGAGACGCGCTATGGTAGATTTATCACGCAGTTGATTATCTTGTTGTAGAAAATGTGCTATGGTAGATTTTGGTATACCAGTTATATCAGGAGTCGACAATGGCTTGTATTAAATGGCTGGTTTTTAATTTTATCCAGCAAAGCAATTTTATATATTAAATGGCTGGCTTTTAATTTTATCCAGCAAAACAATTTTACTTGAAAGTGTAACTCCTTTTCTTGCATTCTCGGAAAGATTTAAAAATTTTAAATAAAATCGACACTGTAAGGAATCACTAGGTACAGAATGGTAGACTCTTAAGTAGATGCACACTTGTCAGACTCACGACAATAGATAACTGATTCTCATCATGCTAGTGTTACCGAATATGGTATTGTTATGTATTATTTATCAATGATGATATTTACTTATAACTTTACTAAAGAATGGACACAATAGATAACTGATTCTCATCATGCTAGTGTTACCGAATACGGTATTGTTATGTATTATTTATCAATGATGATATTTACTTATAACTTTACTAAATGGATGCTTATATTAATGCAGTGACAGTGTGTCGACAATGTGTAAGTAATAAGATTATAAGAAACAACCTGCTCCATTGTGTTAATCTGCATTGTCTTGTAGAAAGGTTTAACCTGAAAAATTACTGAAAAACAATAAAATGTTATTATATTTTTTATATAAGGAATTTTTTAAGAAAGTGCACAGCAAGTATTAGTGTATGTAATGTTGCCATATTTTCGAAAAATCCCTAAAATATATCAAAAATGCACAGCAAATATTAGTGTATGTAATGTTGCATATTTTCGAAAAATCCCTAAAATATATCAAAATTTGAAAATTTCTTTTCTGCTACTGTCCCGATTAAATGAAAAGTTGTCCCAATTAAGCATTTAAATAATGTGTTAGTTTATTAGTTTGGTTTCCATTCTTTGAGATTTGTCCCAATTATTTGGCTGTCCAATTAACCAGGGTCCCAATTAAGCAGAATCCACTGTATTTCCTCTTCATATTTGGAGAATATTAAGATGGGGACATTAGTAAATCTTGTATACACTTTCGGAGTGTTCATAGAAATAAGTTTGAGAAATACTGCATTAAACGATTGGATAATTGATACATTATCTGGACTTTGTGAAGGATACTCCCCCTGTGATATCTTCAATGCTGATGAGACAGGATTTTTACAAACTAATATCAAACAAAATTTTAGCATTTAAAATAAACAGATAAGGGAGGGGGAAAAATAAAAAAAAAGAGTAATTGTTTTCTTGTCTGCAATATGGATGATAGTGAAAAACTTCAGTCCCTAATTATTGGAAATTTGAAAAACTTTGGCTGTCCAATTAACCAGGGTCCCAATTAAGCAGAATCCACTGTATTTCCTCTTCATATTTGGAGAATATTAAGATGGGGACATTAGTAAATCTTGTATACACTTTCGGAGTGTTCATAGAAATAAGTTTGAGAAATACTGCATTAAACGATTGGATAATTGATACATTATCTGGACTTTGTGAAGGATACTCCCCCTGTGATATCTTCAATGCTGATGAGACAGGATTTTTACAAACTAATATCAAACAAAATTTTAGCATTTAAAATAAACAGATAAGGGAGGGGGAAAAAATCAAAAGAAAGAGTAATTGTTTTCTGGTCTGCAATATGGATGATAGTGAAAAACTTCAGTCCCTGATTATTGGAAATTTGAAAAAATCTAAGATGCTTTAAAGTATTATTACATGTTCCTGTTGACTACCAGTCTAACAACAATATATGGATGACAAGAGAAATATTCAGTTGCTGGCTTTTAAAAACATCAAAGTTTTGTATTTTTCAAAAAATTTCACTTCCAAGCTGCAATCATTGGATCAAAGGATTATTCATTTCTTTAAATACCCTTACAAGAAACAGCTTGCTTCTTATATACTTATGAACAAACAACTGACCTACAAGCCAGTTGATCTTACAAGTTGCAAATGATTTTTGGTATATATAATGACATTAAAGTCACTACCTTGCACACCACTATTTGTACCACTACTTGTAGCCACTATTTGTACAAAACTTATACAAAACTGTTTTAGGAAGTCTGGATTCTCATTACTGGAAAATGATATTTTGCATGATGACGACACTAGTTCTGCAGCAGAAGATAGTAACCAATCTCTTACACATTTGCTTGTGGACCAAGAAATCTGGAAAATACTTACTGAAGCTGATAATGACACAGTTGAAGACTATATTCTATGGGATGAGAATGCATTAACAGAAATATTGTTTACTGATAAAGATATTGTGCATAAAATTAGAAGTGCAAATGTAGACTAGGATGAAGATGGGAGATCTATCTGTGGAAGAAGCTGAAGAGAGTACTACAGAGAGAAAAACTTACATTAGCTGAAGTTTATAGTGCATTGGAAATACTAAAACTCAGTTTTGAAAATTCTGACATTTCTCAGAATGAATCTGTTTTGACAATCTCTACAAAATTGATAATGTAATTACAAATTAGTTGCTAAAGAAATGTAAACTTATTGTTCAAAAAACAATAATAATTTTCCTAAATTAAAAACTTTTAAACTAATGTAACTTGTTTTATTTTTGTCAAATTAATCCCACTGTAGAACATCAAAATTTATGGTCATATTGCACCTTCACAAATTTGTGAAGCATCTCTAATTGTCTTTCTAATAGGTGCCCTTCTATAACAAACCCCCTGTATAACAAACTAAAATTTGTAATTTATGTGAGTTCATTATAAAGGAGTTACATTATATATAAAATATTTTTATAGCAGCATTCCAAAGATATAAACTTAGTAAAATATTTATTTTAAGATAATATCATTAAAACATTTCACTTTCTCAGATCTAGTTTGGGAAAGATGTTTTTCATGTCTTTGGTTATGTTGTTTTCGTTCTGTGTTTTTGCCAGGTTGTATAGAAGAACTGTGCAGGCTTTATATATATATATATTTTTTAACTTTTTGCTTTGAAGTTGTATGAGTAAATATTATTTATCATATTAATCCTCTCTCACTGTACTTGCCAGATTATACAGAAGAACTGTGCAGGCTTAATAACTTCTAACATTTGCCAACTTTTGTTTCAAAGTAATATCTGCAACATGTATATGTCTTCTATTTTCTCCTATTGTCTTTGCCAGATTGTTCAGATGATTGTGCAGGCAAAAAAAATTCTGCAAATATTTATCATTTCAAAATGTGTATTTATATATATATTGTAAATATGTTATCTTTTTTTTAATAAAACTCTTGGTTGCTTCTCTCTTTATTTCAGGTAATGACTTGCCACATTATCTCTTAACAGGAATCTTTTGATCATTCCTTGATTTTTCCTGCAATGTTATCTTTTTTTTAATAAAACTCTTGGTTGCTTCTCTCTTTTTTTTCAGGTGATGACTTGCCACATTATCTCTTAACAGGAATCTTTTGATCATTCCTTGATTTTCCTGTCATCTATCTCCATTCTTCTCAGGCCAAACCAATGAGTAGTGCCTTCTCTCTCTCTCTCTCTCTCTCTCTCTCTCTCTCTCTCTCTTTCCAGTATACATTTTCAACATATTATTAAAATGTATTTACCACAAGCCAATTAAGCAAAAATTACAATTTTAAAAGCACTATAAAAATGTGATTTGGTTTATAAGGCCCTTATCAGTTGTTTAAAAAAAAATACATATAAGTATAATAGCAGAAAAGAATAAATATTAATGGTTCAGTCCAAAAAGTTATACTTTTTAAACATTAAAATTACGATTGACATCAAAGTTATTAATTATATATACAAAATAATTTTCAATATACAAAGGAAGTAGGAAAATATAAACATAAATAAAGTGTCCATTTTTTTCACACTCCTATCATCCTACTTCTTTTGCACACCATCTCCGTAATGTCCCCAAATTGTCTGGTAAAGTAATATTAACTATGTTCCTCCCTTTTAATTTTTTCTTACATAGCTATCATTTCATTTATTATTTCTTCATCTCTGTAATTT
Organism: Olivierus martensii; assembly: GCA_000484575.1. Classification (NCBI taxonomy): domain Eukaryota; kingdom Metazoa; phylum Arthropoda; class Arachnida; order Scorpiones; family Buthidae; genus Olivierus; species Olivierus martensii. The sequence goes on from AYEL01063696.1 coordinate 11,314, forward strand.
ACATCTGTAATAACTCTTGCATTTTCCTATCCTATATCCAGCATATAACCCACTCTTTGGATTAAAACAGTAAAACTCTCTCTTTATTTTCTTGACTAAACCAATACAGTCAAACTTCTCCTGGTGGACAAAGTCTATATTAAATTTTTCAATGATTATTTTTGAATTAAATCTATGTTGCACATCTGTAATAACTCTTGCGTTTTCCTATCCTATATCCAGCACATAACCCACTCTTTGGATTAAAACAGTAAAACTCTCTCTTTTAACTATTATTTTCTTGACTAAACCAAAACAGCCAAACTTCCCCTGGTGGACAAAGTCTATATTAAATTTTTCAATGATTATTTTTGAATTAAATCTATGGTGCCACCATTTGTTGAGTTAATAATTAATTAATTAAATTTAGAATTTAGAACTAAGGTGGTGCCATTTAGTAATTAATGATTATATTATAATTTTTAAATTAATTTTCCCGAAATAAAATTTTGCTACCACACTGAACTCAAACTGGGATCCTTGGGATAGCACCCAAGGATCCCAGATTTATTGGACAAGGCCGAAACTAGCGCTCCCGGGTGGGCTATTTGTATAGCCACGTGCCCTCTTGGCAAACCTGGGCAGACAGACTTGACTCAAGTCAGATAATACTCAAAACAACACTAATCAAGGGATTAATCATTTCAAATTAACTAAACCAATACAGCCAAACTTCCTCAGGCGGACAAAGTCTATATTAAATTTTTCAACGATTATTTTTGAATTAAAGCTATAGTGCCCAAGGATCCCGGATTTATTGGACAAGGCCGAAACTAGCGCTCCCGGGCGGGCTATTTGTGTAGCCACGTGCCCTCTTGGCAAACCTGGGCAGACAGACTTGACTCAAGTCAGATAATACTCAAAACAACACTAATCACGGGATTAATCATTTCAAATTAACTAAACCAACACAGCCAAACTTCCTCAGGCGGACAAAGTCTATATTAAATTTTTCAATGATTATTTTTGAATTAAAGCTATAGTGCCACCATCTGCTGAGTTAATAATTAATTAATTAAATTTAGAATTTAGAACTAAAGTGGTGCCATCTAGTAATTAATGATTATACTATAATTTTTAAATTAATTTTCCCAAAATAAAATTTTGCCACCGCACCTGACTCGAACTGAGATTTTTGGGATAGCGCCCCAATGCCTTAACCGATTAGACCACAGTGACCTATGGTTCAAGTCTGGTGCGGTGGCAAAATTTTATTTTGGGAAAATTAATTTAAAAATTATAGTATAAGTTAAGGCATTGGGGCGTTTACCCAAGGATCCCGGTTCGAGTCCGGTGCGGTGGCAAAATTTTATTTGGGAAAATTAATTTAAAAATTATAGTATAATCAAAAATTTTATTTTGGGAAAATTAATTTAAAAATTATAGTATAATCATTTTAAATTACTAGATGGCGCCACCTTATTTCTAAATTCTAAATTTAATTAATTAATTATTAACTCAGCAGATGGTGGCACCATAGCTTTAATTCAAAAATAATTGTTGAAAAATTATATAGGATTTTGTCCTGCCAGGGGAAGTTTCACTGTATTGGTTTAGTTAATTTGAAATGGTTAATCCCCTGATTAGTATTGTTTTGAGTATTATTTCCTTATGTTCTGTAATCCTTATTTCCAAATTTATAGTGGTATATCCAATGGTGAGTTATGAAAATTTTAACAAAGGGTTTACACTTTATTTTATAACAAATAAAATATCAAATTCTAATTAAATGTTTTAGTTTTACAAAGACAAAAAACACAAATAATTGTGCTTGCATAAGAAAACATTTTAAAATAAAAAAAAAATCTTTAAAATTTAAAAAAATAAAAAAACCACAAAATATCACAAAAAGTACATAAAATAACGAGTAAATTTAATTATGCGGCACAGTTTATGCCAGAAGCTGCCACATAGCTTCTTCTTTCATGTCATTTATTTTCTTTTTTCACATCAGTTAATCTAGGAGGTTCTAAAGCCAAGTGATGATTATTCAAAAAAGTTTTTACATAAGGCTTAGGATTAAATTCATTATTTTTATAACAAATAAAAATAAAATATCAAATTACATAAAATAACGAGTAAATTTAATTATGCGGCACAGTTTATGCCAGAAGCTGCCACACAGCTTCTTCTTTCATGTCATTTATTTTCTTCTTTCACATCAGTTGATCTAGGAGTTCTAAAGCCAAGTGATGATTATTCAAAAAAGTTTTTACATAAGGCTTAGGATTAAATTCTCTTAAAGGTTTCTTCTCTTTAAATTTTAGGATATCTACAGTTCATTTGACTGAACTTATATAAAACCTGACAAGACCCTAATTCTCACCCTTTCCACATTTCAAAAACTCTTTTGCATATTAAGTTCCTACCCACCTATCCTGCTTTGAAAGGCATTATCGCCAAATCGCCACTGTTCGAGATGTACATTCAAATACACAAATATTAGTAAAAGAAAGATTAACTTAAGTCAAAGTATGATTATGACATGCAAGATAGTATTTTTCTTGGAATAAATAAACAAGCAAACAAAAGAACAAGGGACTCGCAAATTAGAGAGAAATTTAACAAAGGGCTCATGCAAGCCCCCAGCAGCTCACTAGCTCACCCTGGGTATATCCTGCATACTCTTCTTTGTTCAAATCCTCATTTTGCAAGGCAATACATATATTTCTTGTTTTTTAACTGATTTGGTTTTATTTTTATTATTTCTGATTGCATTTAATATTTTGTTGTCTTGTCCCTGGGTATATCCTGCATACTCTTCTTTGTCCAAATCCTCATTTTGCAAGGCAATACATATATTTCTTGTTTCTTAACTGATTTGGTTTTATTTTTATTATTTCTGATTGCATTTAATATTTTGTTGTCTTGTGAACATCAGATTGTGCTCTGTGACCTTTCTGATGCATTTTCTCATTTCTATGTAGAGATTTATAGCACTTAAATTTTCTATATTTATTATCTGTTTAACTCCTATGCTGGTTTTTTCTTTCTCTTCTGCCTATTTCATTTATTAATCCTCTTATCATCATCTGACTATATAATTTTCTGATGCATTTTCTCATTTCTATGTAGAGATTTATAGTACTTAAATTTTCTATATTTATTATCTGTTTAACTCCTATGCTGCTTTTTTCTTTCTCTTCTGCCTATTTCATTTATTAATCCTCTTATCATCATCTGACTATATTTGTGATTATTTGGATTCTCTCCTTATTCAATATAAGAGAGACTAAAGAGGAGGAGCTGGACTGGATAAAGATGTGAATGTTCAGTCCAGCTCCTCCTCTTTTATGCTAGATATAGAATGGGAAAATGCAAGAGTTTTTACAGATGTGAGTTTCAGGGATGAAGGAAAGATAAATGAAATGATAGCTATATATAAGGAGAAATTAAAAGGGAAGAACATAGCTAATATTACTTCATCTTACAATTTGGGGACATCATGGAGATGGTATGCAAAGCAAGTAGGATGATAGTTAATTTTTTTCACACTTTTAACACTTGATACTTTATTTATATTTATATTTTCCAGTTGTGTATATGGAAAGTTATTTTGTATATATAATTAATAACTTTGATGTCAATCATAATTATAATGTTTAAAGAGTATAACATTTTGGAATGAATTATTTACATTTATTCTTTTCTATTATTGTTCTTTTATGTATTCTTTTTTACAATTTATGAGGACCTTGTAGGCTGAAAATGTTTTTAATGTCTTGAAATTTTAATTAGATTCCTACTTAACTTGCATTTACATTTATTCTTTTCTATTATTGTTCTTTTATGCATTCTTTTTTACAATTTATGAGGATCTTGTAGGCTGAAAATGTTTTTAATGTCTTGAAATTTTAATTAGATTCCTACTTAACTTGTTTGTAGTAGATATATTTTATTGTAATGTTATATGTGTGGCACACAACTATGAAGGTTGAAATCCTAACATTTTATCAAAATGAAGGCAATTTAAGGGGAATAATAATAAATTGAATATCTTACACAAATAAGCACACTCAAGATATATTATTTACATTACACAGTTCAAGAATAAACTTAATAAGAATAAAAGATTTGTGAATACTTCATTGCTTATCAATATCCCTAATATTTAATTCAATTATTATTTAATAATACCAGATCATAATTACTGAAATCAACACCAAATATATTTTAGTGGGGAATAACTATTTCAAACTAACCAAACAATACAGCCAAACCCCCCCAGCGGACAAAGTCCAAACCAAACCTTTCCAACGATTATCCCCGAATCAATGCCAATATTATTTAATAATACCAGATCATAATTACTGAAATCAACACCAATTAGGGGAATAACCATTTCAAACTAACCAAACAATACAGCCAAACCCTCCCAGCGGACAAAGTCCAAACCAAACCTTTCAAACGATTATCCCCGAATCAATGCCATAGTGCCATCATCTGTTGAGTTAATAATTAATTAAATTTAACTTTTTTAAAATCTTAATTTTAACTTATAATTAAAAAAATTAAATTTAATTAATTTAAATTTAAATAAAGTTAATTATAATAAAATTAATTATAATTTTTTAAATTTTAATT
>AYEL01063698.1:0-22355 GCA_000484575.1 Olivierus martensii
TAAATCCAAAACACAAGCCTGGCCTAAGACCACAAGTCTTACCCAAAATACCCCTGCAAGCCCAAACAGCCCTACAGGCTTTCCCCACAACAAACTCAACATGTGGCTTCCAAGTCAAACCCTTGTCAAGCAAAACTCCAAGGTATTTGACCTGGGTTGAAAACTGAAAATTTTTACCAAAGAAGGTCGGCTCAGTTAACCCTACCAACTGTCTTCTTTGAGCAAAAAGCACAATAACAGTCTTGGCCGGATTAACAGACAATCCATCCCTATTACACCAGTGCGAAACTGTATTAAGAGCTGTCTGAAAGACTTCAGAAACAGTCCTAGGAAACTTCCCCAGTCCCGGCACCCAAACTAGTTGTACCCTGTTCTTGGTAGCCAGTTTCCCAATGAGAAGGCAGCATTCCCAGACTAGTTTTGAAACAAATTGGGAATTATCAAGTGCTTTAAGAGCAGCCAGTGCTATTTTCAGATTGCTTAAATTAAAAAAATGCATCACTGCATTAAATAATGAGCAATAAAATCATCACACAAAACATCACTTGGAGTGATTTTTCATTTAAATTTAACTAGAAAAAACAAAGTATTTCAATATTTTAAAAAATTACTTATATTGTAAATAAAAATAAAATAACTAAATTTTTATTTATAATAATTTTTCAATATATCCCTAATATAAAGAAATAAAACATAAAAATTAATCAGAAAATTTACAACCTATTATGAAAATCTTATTAAAATTATATATTAGTTACTTTTCATTTATATTTTAGGTAAGCTTTTAAGTTCTTTTATTATTCAGATTTATAAAAATCATAAAAATTTGTTTAAATATAATCAAATAAACAGCATTCAAAGTAGGAATGCTTTAACAAATTTATTTTAATAGCAATTACATTAAAATAAAGTTAAATATCATATTTGTTTTGCTCTAACTAAATAAAGTTTTGTCTGCTCATTTAGTTGGTATACCATAAGAGAAAAGAATATTTATGAAATAAGATATTCTGGGCGGAGATGAAGTTATACATCAGGTACATCGATGATATCTTGGTTATCTGGAAGAAAGTGGATAAAATAGAAGAATTTGCTAAGTTCTTGACAATAGAGCAGTATGGCCTGTACCTGAAGAAAGAACAGCATAGTGTAACGAATATACATTTTTTAGACCTGGAAATCAAGATAAACTCAGAAAGCATAACAACCAAGGTCTATAGGAAGCTGACCTACGTTCCGGTGCTCATACCGAGCTGGTCCAATGATCCAATAGGATATAAAAAGTCGGCTTTCAGAAGCTTTTATCGGAGAGCTATTTTGTATTGCAATGAAGAGCAAACCTTACAACAGGAGTTCTTGTATAACCCATGTTGACAACGTGGGAAAGAAACATGGATATGAAAAGTCCTTCATGAGAAGAATTTTAAGTGAAGTACAGAATGATGTACGTAAACAACATGATAGACCACAGGACTCCATTGATGTTAGGAGTAGGTACAAACCAGTACCATACCACATGAAGGGTTTGAAATTGGTTAGAAGAGTTGCTAGAGACAGTAATACGAAGTTAGCAGCGTCCAGAGGCATTTTTAGCCTCTTAAGGAACGAGAAGGACCCGATAAGGCAATCAGAAAGAAGTGGAGTATATGATATTCCAACCATCAACGCAAGAACAGGGGAGGAAACATCGTACGTTGGCGTCACAAGAAGAAATTTAAGAAAGAGGCTTTTGGAACATAAGAAAGATATAGAACAAGGTAGATTAACCACAGCTTTAGCAGCGGAGGTGTACGGGAGTGACTTAACCATAAAATAGAATGAAACCAGAATAGTGAAACCACTTATAAAACAAACACAACCGGAAGTCACGGAGTCAATTGAGTTTTTGAAGCAGAGTGAAAAAAGGAAGCTATTGAACGACCGACTGGCATGGGAACCCCCCCAACCATGGAAACACGCCATAAGCAAAAGTATAATGAAACAATGATGAGTAACAGCAAGCTAAGGGTTCATAAGATTAACAAAACTGTGCAGTCGTGTGCATGAACAGTATTGTAATAATGTTATAATGTACTATTAATAGTTTTCTGTTATTTAATATTTTTCTTACATGAAACCATAACCAAATCTTAATTATTTACTCCTTATTATATGTGATGTCATCATATTTGGTTAGTTGTCATGGAAACTGTATGTTCTTTTTTCGAATGTGTAGATTTAATTGTGCGTGAAGATGGCTATGTAACCGAAACATTAGCAATAATTTTGGTTTATTAAATATTTTATGTTAAGCTGCAATCTAGTGCTGTTTTTTCAAGTTAACTGACATAATTGTTATAAACAGTTTTGGATTTTCTATGTTTATAAGATATTTTTAGTGATAAAATTTGGAATATCAGAGGATATCAATATACTGTAATAAAAGTTTCAAAAATATTAAAGTTTTTTAAGAAAATCCATTAAATTAATTTTAAAAGATAAAAGAAAATAATTCCTATTATATATCTAGAATATTTTGATCTATTGGAATTATCGTAACTATATGAGAATAATATATAGCCTGTACATTTTAATTTTTATAAAAAATGTCAAACTACAGATGCTTTTTAAATCAAAATAAATTATAGATTGTTAATTGTAATAAAGAATATATTAACACTTTCCCAAATGGGTATTCAAACCTCATTTGGCATTATAAGAATGGGGATAATATTTTGTTTGTAATTTTTTTGATAATATTGAAAAATTTCCTTTGTCAATTTGAATATTTTTGTGAGAAACCAAACATGACACAAATGATCAATCACCTGTTTTTAGATTGGGCAATTATTACAGTAGGTTAATGAAATTTGGAAATTTTTATTAAAATTGATAATATACAAAAATAGTGAGCAATTAAAAATTTTCACCAATTTCATTTATTATTATTAATAATATTTATTGTGTTAATAATATATATCCATTAATCCATAATTATTTCATAATTTGAATTCAAAAATTCTAGTTGATAAAGAATTTTAGTTGTCAATAGATGGAAAAAAGTTTATACAAAGAATAAGGCCAAATAGTGTGGCAGGAGATAAGAGAGCATTAAATTAAATGGGAAAGAACTGAATAAAAACAAAATTAGCTGATTCAGTAATTTCATTTCTAGAACCTCTTGCTTATTTTTTGTTATATTTTATTATTCTATAATTTTATATCTAAAAATATAATATCTATAATCTATAGATATTAAATATTTTTAAATTTATTAGGGATAAATAGATAAACAAATATAGTTTGGCTGTATTGTTTGGTTAGTTTGAAACCAGATCATAAATTTAACAGAAATGTTGCAAGTGACAATATTTAAAATTTTCTGAATGTTTTATTTATGTCTTTTGAAGGATAACTGGAAAATTGTATTTTTGTCAGTTGCAGTCTAAAAGGAAATGTTGATATAAGATTACAGGTAGTCCTCAATTTATATGAGTGGATCATTCTATAAAACCCTATATCGGGTGTCCATCCTTTTGGCTTCCTTGGCCACATTTGAAGAAGAAAAATTATCTCAGAACACACACAAAATATACTAATTCTAACGATAGTTATTAAGCAAAAAAGTTAATAAATAATATATAATATATGATATCCACCATGACAAATAAGCAAAAATGTTGTGGCATAATAAACTTTGACTTCTTTTTGTTCAGAAATTTTTTTTAAATCATTGAGTAGTTCAAGAGCTTTTAATCACAGAAATAAAAAATATTTTAAAAAATGGAAATAGGAAATGTAGATAAGTATTTAAATAATAAAAACTTTGTTAACTTCATTAAGTACATAAAAAATCTCAATGTTTTAAGGAAGTTTAAGATTTTATGTTGGGCCACATTCGTTACAGTGCTGGGCTGCAGGTTGGACAGCACCTTCCTTACATAAATAGAATCTATGTATGTCAGAGCATATGTTATACAGTATTAGTGGGTCACGAGACAACACTAAAAATAGTTATATTAAAGAATAAGTATATAAATTGCATGATAATGCAGTTGCTTATATTGGAGGATTCAGATTCAATTCCAGGTCCCATAATTCATCTGTTAAAGGAGGAGTCTGGGTTTGGGCCCTTCCTTTAAAATGGAAAGTTCTGTCCTTCAATGGAAGGGTTTCAATTAATTAACAGTTTTTAAGATTTCAATTAGGTTTCATAAACTGAGGGATTCTTTACAGTAAGCTTATTTTCTGTAATTTGTATTTTCAATATAAATAATGGAGGAGAATACATATACAGCAATTAAAATAATTTGAATGTTGCTAATAAATGAGGATATAGAGTAGTGTTTTAAGCATCAATGTTAGGAGCTTGATGTTTTGGTATCGATATTCAATATTTTTTCTGTTTATGTAGTAGAATTAACGTTTATTAAGTACTATTACATAATATTTTTATAAATGGAATTTTTTTTATAATTGGTGATGATTTTACTTAATTTTTTAGTTTTGCATCTTTGGTTTTGCATTAGGGAAATCCATCAATGTATATAATATACTGATAGACTGCTCAATATTATTAAAATGATGCTTATTCAGTAAAGCTGATGAAATATTAATTGACAGAAGAAGTCACTTGAGGGTGCAGTAGTTTACAAAAATAGCTTTCTGCAATCACTAAACAAAAAGTATTGCCTGTAGATGTAAATTAAAATAGTTACAGTTTAATTATTAGTAAAGACAATACAGTACTACTTAAGCAGTCCTTAAAGCACAACATTTTATTTATGATGATGGCATTAATTTGCTGAAAACGTTTCTCTTAAATAAAATGTTGTGCTTTATGGACTGCTTAAGTAGTGCTGTATTGTCTTTACTAATAATTATACACAGGTAAGAGCAGTAAAAAAGAAGAATCTTAGTAGTTACAGTTTAATTCAAAAATTAATTATTATAAAAATTGCAATATAAATAAAATAATTATCTTTCTGCAATCACTAAACAAAAAGTATTGCCTGCAGATGTAAATTAAAATAGTTACAGTTTAATTCAAAAATTAATTATTATAAAAATTGCAATATAAATAAAATAATTTTTGATATAAGTATTACTTGATTGTTTTACTGCACATAATAAAAACTTTGGTTAATATTTAAACATAATATATATAATAATAATTAAATTATTTTCAACATCAATGTTGCTTTTCAATGATTTAATCAATGTTAAACATCAATGTTTTCCTATCGATGTTCAACACTAATATAGAGAGGTGGCCATTCCACTTGACATGCATATTCTACATTTGAATAACAAATTACTAAATTAAAAATAATTGCATTTAAATCAAATTTATTAACCATAGTATCAGTACAATGTAGTGATTATGCTCGAGATTCTCGTTTCGAGAAATCTCGAGATTTATAAGAAAATTTCATTCCCTATTCTTGAAAATTTTTTATTATTATTATTTTGGGATTCCCGATTCTCAAGAAAAATTCTTATAAATCTCAAGAATTAAAAAAAATTCTGTGAATTCGTACAAGTGGTGGCTATTCCACTTGACATGTATATTCTACATTTGAATAACAAATTACTAAATTAAAAATAATTGCATTTAAATCAAATTTATTAACCATAGTATCAGTACCATGTAGTGATTATGCTTGAGATTCTTGTTTCGAGAAATCTCGAGATTTATAAGAAAATTTCATTCCCGATTCTTGAAAATTTTTTATTATTATTATTTCGGGATTCCCAATTCTCAAGAAAAATTCTTATAAATCTCAAGAATTAAAAAAAATTCTGTGAATTCGTATCCTAAAAATTTCATAGTAATGTATTAATTAGTAGAAAATAAATCAAGCACTAAGTAGCAGAAATACGTTTATTTATTTAGAATTCGAAACGTTTTCGACCATGTTTTGGTCATCATCAGCGAACATTGCTAAAACAAACTTACATGGAATAATAGAACGGAATAGCGCGTACGTTTTTTAAATTTAAAAATACAATATTAAATTTTAAAAAAATTTAATAAAAAAATTTAATATTGTATTTTTAAATTTAAAAACGTACGCGCTATTCCGTTCTATTATTCCATGTAAGTTTGTTTTAGCACCCGATTCTTGAAAATTTTTTATTATTATTATTTCGGGATTCCCAATTCTCAAGAAAAATTCTTATAAATCTCAAGAATTAAAAAAAATTCTGTGAATTCGTATCCTAAAAATTTCATAGTAATGTATTAATTATTTTAGTGCTGCAACATCTTTGAGTCAGTAAACTAAGCGAATAAGTTATATGGTTTATCCACATCATATCTACTAATTTTATATATATATTAATTATTTTGGTGCTGCAACATCTTCGAGTCATTAAACTAAGCGAATAAGTTATATGGTTTATCCACATCATATCTACTAATTTTATATATAAGAAAAAGAAAATTTTTTGAATTTAATCAAAATAACACTTAAAAAAGGCATGTAAACCTAAAATAATACATAGATAAATAAATTGTATAAAAATCATTCATTTTAATTGCAATTTTAAAGATTTCTATTATTGTAGACGATACTTAAAATAGGCATGTAAACCTAAAATAATACATAGATAAATTGTATAAAAATCATTCATTTTAATTGCAATTTTAAAGATTTCTATTATTGTAGACCTGTCATGTTATGACATAGGCAGATTTGTGATGTTTACATAACGAAGCCAAAACTAATATCTGGTTTTTACTTAGTCAGCGGTTTACCAGAATTGCAATTACGTCTAATGACATCTATGGTAAATAGGAAATATAATGTAGCGTGATCTGATATCAGAGGATATGAGTGAATAGCAGCCCTCAATCATTAACAAAAGCTCCCATTAGTCAGCAGTTTACCAGAATTGCAATTACGTCTAATGACATCTATGGTAAATAGAAAATATAATGTAGTGTGATCTGATATCAGAGGATATGAGTGAATAGCAGCCCTCAATCATTAACAAAAGCTCCCATCTTCACTTAAATGGTCATGACTATAGAGCTCTCAGAAAATTATGTAGCCAAAATAAAAGGGTCTAAATCTTTCCTGAAAGATGTATCTGTTGGTCTAGAATCTCTAGATAGTCAAATATAGTGATGTGTAAAAATAAGCAGTGGTATAGGCTAAAATCTCATATAGATCTACATAAGTTTGGGGTGCAAAAAATTCCATTTCTGAAGTTTTTGTATCCAAACCAGAACTCATTTAGCAGCTAAACCAGGGGTTCTTAACCTTTTAATAACTTCAGACTCTTAATGGATTGTCCAATATGGTTCCATACCCCCTTCACTTGACTGTCGAAATAATCATCACCATAAGCAGTGGTATAGGCTAAAATCTCATATAGATCTACATAAGTTTGGGGTGCAAAAAATTCCATTTCTGAAGTTTTTAACCAGAACTCATTTAGCAGCTAAACCAGAGGTTCTTAACCTTTTAATAACTCCAGACTCTTAATGGATTGTCCAATATGGTCCCATACTCCCTCACTTGACTGTCGAAATAATCATCATCATTCCTTATATTAGTTGCCAATATGACTTCCAAATATGTCAACAGCTTGGATTTACTGTACTGTTACTGTTACTGTTACTGTTACTGTTGAGTCACATACCCCCAGCATTTGGTTCCCATATCCCCAAGGATATGGATACCCTGGTTAAGAACCCCTGAAATAAATGAATATATTGAAAAACTATTTTAATAAAAACTCAGTAATTGTGAAACAAATACGATTATTTTTTCAATATAATTAAAATATTAAATAAAAAACAAATATAAAAAAACACCCAATATTATTTGTTTTCATTTTGCACGATTTTTTCTGCCTCATTTTATTTTATCCTTATTAAAAACAGGTATTTTTTAACTAAACATTTTTATTAAAATCTCGATTCTAAAGAATTTTTTAAAGGGAATCTCAAATCTTGAGAAATAAATAAAGTACTAATTTAGGAATTCCTGAATCTCAAGAAAGCAAAAAGTTCAGGAGAAAACAATCATTACTACCATGATTATGAATTTGGTTTAATGGCAATTCATAATATATATTTTTTTTCTAAAGAACTTTTAAAGGGAATCTCAAATCTTGAGATATAAATAAAGTATTAATTTAGGAATTCCTGAATCTCAAGAAAGCAAAAAGTTCAGGAAAACACAATCATTACTACCATGATTATGAATTTGGTTTAATGGCAATTCATAATATATATTTTTTTGGAATTCTATGCAGATACTTATGTTCTGGGTATATGATTGACAATCAATGAGGGTCAAAGAGGCTGAAAACATTCTTATTTAGTGTCTAGAACTGTGTAAATCAATAAATTTGCTTATCCTGCTTAAAAACTTATAAGGATTGCATTATTTTAATAGAAGCAACAGATGTTTTCTAGACTAAAGATATACCACTTGAGATTTTATAAATATTAAGATCTACTTTTATTTTTATAGTAATCATGATTTTTAGTTTCTGGAAAATAAATTTTTTACAGTATATTAAAGTACTTAGAGAATTATCAGTATGCATGCTCCTCTAGTTACAATCACTTGAGATTTTATAAATATTAAGATCTACTTTTTTATATATGTAATCATAATTTTTAGTATAGTAATCATGATTTTTAGTTTCTGTAAAATAAACTTTTTACAGTATATTAAAGTACTTAGAGAATTATCAGTATGCATGCTTCTCTAGTTACAAACATTTACACTTACAAACATGAAATTCCATTTTCAAATTTTGGAAAATTTCAAAATCTCTTCAAAAATTATAAATATTATGATAGTAGAATGCTCTAGCAACTAATATAATGTAAATTACAGTTAGTTAACATATCATGGCACTATTTCAAGATGGTGGCAATTACACCAAAAAAGTTCTAATTGGTCCAGTTGTGAAATAGTTATTTTAGTAGTTTTAGAAGCAAAATAACAGCTGTATCTGAGTTACAAACAACCCAAGTTATGAATTAAAGTTACATATGAATTAAGTCTTAATTCATATGTAACTTGAGGAGTGGTTATATATATATATTTTAAATCTCTGAATTAATATATTTAATCTAAAGGAATTTCATATTGCACAACTTTAATGATTGGATTGGAAATAATTTGATTGGAATTGATGATTGGACAATTGAATTGATTGGAATAATTTGGATTAAACTGATTAAAAAGATTAAAAAAATAATAAATACAAAAATGGTTTGTTAAAATTAAAAATTTATTACTTTTTATATATATATATATATTTTAAATCTCTGAATTAATCTATTTAATCTAAAGGAATTTCATATTCCACAACTTTAATGATTGGATTGGAAATAATTTGATTGGAATTGTTGATTGGACAATTGAATTGATTGGAATAATTTGGATTAAACTGACTAAAAAGATTAAAAAAATAATAAATACAAAAATGGTTTGTTAAAATTAAAAATTTATTACATCACACAATAATTATAAATTGATAATTTCTAGTTAAGAAAAATGATACTTTTATATTGTATAACTTTTTGAAAAATTGAAATTATATAATTACTATTATTTTTTGTGAATTATTGAATTAGATTATTAATTTTCATTTAAAATTTTTCATTTTTAGAACCAACTTTCATAGTATTTGTACCAGTAAACAGTACATTTTTTCTTGTTGTGATATTTATAATAATTGCTTTGACTTTTCTTGCAATTGGATTATTGGGGCATTTATTGATATTTCATATATACCTCAGTAAGTATTTTTTATTATGTAAATATATTTATATATTTATTTATTTATTATTATTATTATTGGTTTTATTGATGGTTGTATTTATATCAGTGGTTCTCAACCTTTTTTCTGTTGAACACATTTTAATATTTTAAAATTTGGCAGCACACCTAAATATTTTAAATAATAATTTAGATTTATACAAGGCAGTCAAAATGTATTTCAAATAAAATCAACAGTAAAAATTATTATTTAATTTATGTAATCTTTTAAAATAAATTATAAGGCGTTTTTTAACATTTTCAATTATTTTTTAATTATAATGCTATACTAACAAATATATTTATGGAAAATTTTGTAATGTTGAACCATATAAATTTATCTTATTATATTGCATTGTAACATAAATAATTTTGGTTGTATTAAAAAAAATTTTTTTCATTAAAAAAATAGACTTGCATTTAATCAATTATATAATCACCATTGTTATTAATGACAGTTTCCCATTTTATAGGCAATTAATGAATGCCTTCTGAAGAAAAATTTTTATCTTTTGATACAAAAAAGCCTTGAATGAAACTATTGACTTCTTCATTTTATACTTATATAAGAAAAAACCACTTGCTTATAATATACCACTTAAACTACTAGTTCAGCCTTGAATGAAACTATTGACTTCTTCATTTTATTGAACTTTTTCCTATTTAATGCATTTTGTAATGATCTAAACCAAGGATTTCAAACTAGTGGGCTGCAAGCTGTCCTCAATGTGATTTTTTTTTGTGGCCCTCAACATTCTTAACTAAAATGAAAATGAAAACTAAAATGAACGAAAATTATGAGATAATAGGAAGTAACTGTCGCTTTGTATTTTATGTCATATATTATGATGCACTAGTTTGATTTAATGAAATGAAATTGCACTAGTTTTTTTGATTGGCCTTATCAGACATATACACTGATCTTTCAGATGACACAAACTAAGTGCTTTCCTGAAGGACTACATCATTCTGTGCAAAATTTCTTACCAAAAAACAAAAAGCCATAAATAAGAACCTGCATTTTTTTTGGTAGACAAATACAATGATCAAGTTCCAAACACTCCCTGTTTGAAGGATATGTATAAAGAATGTGCTAACAGGCTTATTAAAGATATATTTGTTGTGTTATTAACTTATTTAAAAAATGTACAGTACTTATGTTTATTGAATTTATAAAATTTTAATGAAAACTTTTGTTTTTGTAGAGAAAATGTGACTTTTAATGCTTAATAGAAAATTAAAGATTGATAGCGAGAAATTAAATTTAAAAAATATGTATAATTAAAAACAATTATGTAGTAATTATGTATTTTTGTAATATATTCATTTGATTACACAATGTTTTTAATTATCCTATCTATATTTCGAATCCTTACTCTAAAATGGTAATTTTGAAAAAAAATTTAAATGTGATGTGGCTCATGGTAATCTTACAGACTTATTAAATGGCCCTTGAAAAATGAGTTTGATATGCATGATTTAAATAGATGATAATCAGATGGCACAAGATCCGAAGAGTATGCTGGATGTGAAAATACTGACCATTCGAGCTCCAAAATTTTCTCCTGAATGACTTTAAACTTAAAAAAACTAAAGTTTTCAGGAGAAAATATACTGAATAATGAGGGCAATGATATTTTTCAAAATGTACAGAAAAATGGTTATATTATATATTGTGTTCAAGGTCAGATTAAGACTCAGGCCATAGGCATAAAAATTTTTAAAACAAATTATAAAAATGTTCAATAACTTTTAATATAATTTTGGGGCTCTTTTAGACTAAAGTTGTTCAAGAGAAAATTTTGGAGCTGCAATGGTCAGTATTACTACATCCAGCATACTCTTCAGATCTTGTGCCATTCAGTTATCACCTATTTAGATCATTACAAAATTGCATTAAATGGGAAAAATTCAATAATGATGAAGAAATCAATTTTTTCATTCAAGACTTTGTATTGAAAGATAAAAATTATTATTTAGAAGGTATTCATTAACTGCTTATAATTGGAAAAATGTGATTAATAACAAGGGTGATTATATAACTGATTAAATGCAAGCCTAATTTTTTTAATACAACTGAAATTATTTATGTTAAACCCAATAGAATTATAACTATAGCAATATATTATTGTAATAAAAATTTCATAATATATTATCATTAAATTTTTAACTACGTATTATAAAAGTATAATATATATACTTAAAAATGATTGATGTTAGTTTTAAATAAATTAATATTAATTTAGTTTTATTATAATAGTTGCTATAGATGGAATTTACTATATGCCATTTTATGTGATGCTCATATAATAATCTTAAATATTTCTGATTGATAGATACATTATGAAATTTTCACGAAAACTTCAATCTCCAAGTTATAATACTATCTCATAATTTTCTTTAATTTCCCAATGAAAAATTATTTAGAAAAATGTATCTATATAATCCTTTCTATTTTTTATTTCTTAAATTTATTTGATATCATGCATTAATATTTATTACAGTAATATGTTTTGAACAGATTTCAGTTATTTTTTTATAATAAAAAATATTTAGTTTAATATTGCTTTACTCTGACTATAAAATTAATTATCAGTTATAAAGTAAACTTTGTTTTTTTATGGAAGATTACCCATTAAAATACTGTATTAATAATTAAGGCTTTATAGATGTACAAAACATTTATTAGATTAATTTTTACATGTGATTGGCATTAATAAAAATAATTTTATTACTGTATTATTTTAAAAAATGAATATGATCTAATAATTAAGGCTTTATAGATATACAAAACATTTATTAGATTAATTTTTGTGTGTGATTGGCATTAATAAAAATAATTTTATTACTGTATTATTTTAAAAAATGAATATGAATATAATGTGATTTATATGAGGGTTATATTCTTGAAGAACATGCAAAAATAAAAATTTGTCCCTACTCTTACTATGAACAAGTAGATATAAACAACCTGAAGAATTTTTCAACCACTCCCAGTAAAAATTTGTGTAGATTGACATTATTTTCTCCTTAGAAATTTAGTAGGTACAATTAGGTGATAATTAGCAAATTAGAGTAATTAAAATAGAAAATTAATAAAAGTTTTCATAAAAAGCATAGAAAATGTAGATTGACATTATTTTCTCCTTAGAAATTCAGTAGGTACAATTAGGTGATACTTTTGCAAATTAGAGTAATTAAAATAGAAAATTAATAAAAGTTTTCATAAAAAGCATAGAAAAACAAATATAAAATATAAGAAACAAATATTTTAGCTATGTATTAGCATTAGACTCCAATGTCTAATTGCTAATTCCCTCATATACTTTTAACTTACACTTATATATAAAAGTTAATATTAATAAAATCCACCTGCAATACATTCCTTGTGTTATTTATCAATATTTCACTGATAACATTTCAAATTTTTTAACAATTATTTTGTTAAAATAATTTGTAGTTATACATCTAGCATGAAAGTCACAATAAATGAAATAGTGAGTGTGAAAGAGCTGGGATTTGGGTAATGTTTGTATGTGACAGTATATGTATATATCAATATATATATATAAAGAGTGTTCAACCCGTCAATTGCGATTGACCAGTCCATCATGGAGCAATTTTTGGTCGATCTCTTATTTATTCCTTCCAAGTTGATTCCTCCTTACAAATTTAATTAAAACTGAAAACATAATAATTTATTTATCATTATTTCGTATTATTTTTTAATTCTCAAAGTGTATTGCTATTGTTTGTTTATTTTTTGTTAAAATTGTCAAATCACTAATTTTCTTATCAGTTGGAAGTATACACATGAAAAAAATATTGTGCAAAAAATTCTGTTGTGTTTCAGATCAACATATTTATAAGAATCCAATTTTTCAAATATGTCATAAAAAAATAAAAAAACCAAATTACAAGTGATCATTTGGATGGTTGTCTGTGATTGACCACTTCTTCATATCAACCTGACTATGAAAATATTATGGGGATCGCGATTGGATTTGTTGCTTTAACATGTCAGATGGCCAAATTATAAATTTAATTGGTTTTATTTTATTATACACACTTGAGTAAAGGCGCTCAAAGTCTAAAGATGTTGGAAGATAAGAGAATAACCACAGTTATATAATTAAATAATAAAATATATATCGTATTATTTTTTAATTCTCAAAGTGTATTGCTATTGTTTGTTTATTTTTTGTTAAAATTGTCAAATCACTAATTTTCTTATCAGTTGGAAGTATACACATGAAAAAAATATTGTGCAAAAAATTCTGTTGTGTTTCAGATCAACATATTTATAAGAATCCAATTTTTCAAATATGTCATAAAAAAATCGAAAAACCAAATTACAAGTGATCATTTGGATGGTTGTCTGTGATTGACCACTTCTTCATATCAACCTGACTATGAAAATATTATGGGGATCGCGATCGGGTTTGTTGTTTTAACATGTCAGATGGCCAAATTATAAATTTAATTGGTTTTATTTTATTATAGACACTTGAGTAAAGGTGCTCAGAGTCCAAAGATGTTGGAAGATAAGAGAATAACCACAGTTATATAATTAAATAATAAAATATATATATTTAACAAAAAAAAAGTACATAAATTTAACTTATAAAATATATATTCAGGAACTGCTTTACTCTTATACTATATAATGATAACTCAGCACTATTTAGCAGTATAAAATAACATTCTATTCTAGAATTCCGTTTGATTTGGTGATTGTGCCTGACGATGGTCTATGACCGAAAATGTTAGCAAGTTTTTTATAAAAAAACCTTTTTTCTATACTGCTAAGTAGTGCTGAGTTATCATTATATAACATAAATTTAACTAAAACATTTAAAAATAAAACATTAAATGACATAATAAATACATTAATTATCAAGGAATCTGAGGAACAATCCATTATAATTATTATAAAAAATTATTGAATATAGATAATAGAAAAAAAATCAAACTACTGCCTATCTAATTGTTAATCCAAATTTTAAGTCCGAATAACTCACGTGTACACTTAACATACCCAGAGAGAGAGTGAGTGTATTCTTCTGATTCTTCTTCCTTCCTTATTTTTACAATATTGTTCTTAAAAAAGATAACTTTTATAGTGCCTATCTAATTGTTAATCCAAATTTTAAGTCCGAATAACTTGTGTATACACTTAACATACCCAGAGAGAGAGAGAGTGTATTCTTCTGATTCTTCTTCATTCCTTATTTTTACAATATTGTTCTTAAAAAAGATAACTTGTACTATTACAGTAAATTGTAACTTGTTCAGTAAATATGATGAGGGACTAGATACTATACTTTACAACTCTTGACAAAAAAAAAAGGGAAGGACACACAAAAGACAACTCTCTAACACAGGACTGATGTATGAAAAGAGACTGACTAACTGACAACATATTCTGAAGTTTTTCCATTTTTTTTTTAATGCTTAGGAAGTCCACTAATCCAACTACATTCCTGGAGAGGTTCGAATTGAACCCAGTTATTCAATTGGAGGAATTCGATTTCTCTCCTCTCTCAGGAATGCTGATGAACGACTGTCAAGATTACCTGTTAACTTCTTTCTCATGAACTTATAGATTTTTTTGTGACCTGTAAAGCAATAAGTTTTTTTTCTCTTCCTCTCCCTCTCTGAGTTGTTTATGAGTTTACTTTAACCTATATGATTGCACCAATCTCTTATGCTTTACAGGTCACAAAAAATCTATAAGTTTTTTTTCACTTCCTCTCCCTTTCTGAGTTGTTTATGAGTTTACTTTAACCTATATGATTGCACCAATCTCCTATTTCTCTTTGTCTAAATTTTTGAAATTCTTTTAATAACATTCCTGTTTGTTTCCAAAAATTATCTTAATTCGTTAAAATTATCTGAATTCGTTAATTTATTAATTTCTCTATTATTTTTATCATTGCTATTATTGTTTCTTAAATTTAAATGATGTTTTTTTCCTGTTTTTGCACAACAATCATTCATTTTAAATTGAAAACGAAACTGGACATCGTTACTTATCATTACAATACAATTATTCAGAAATCATAATATATTGTAAATTCTTAAATAATAACATAAAGTATATTTAAGTATAATTAGTATAAAAAAAATGTGTGTTAATTATAATGATAAAAAGTAAGATGATATAACATTTGTGAAATGGGTGTGACCTTACAATATTGTGAGCTCTAAACAATGCCAAATTTCACATTAACTTTTTTTTAAATCAACCAGCATTTCTTTAACTTATAAGTGTGTAAACAATCTGTTGTTTTTTCTAACTTTGATTTTCCAAAATAGAGAAACAAATATTTTATTTCAATATATTTGTTTTATTTGTTGAATTAAAATAATTAAAAGTGACAAATAAATTTTTAAATGCACAAATAAAGTTTTTAGGACTGGAGAATAGGTTCTCTAAAGTGAGTGAGCACATTTAACTGCATAGTTATATGTAATCAAATATGAAATTGGTGGAACATTATCTATATAAGAGAGTAGATTGCTGAATAATTTAGTATAGGAAAGTATATAGCTCGCATAATAAAAAAGGTTGAACACCACTTATATATATGGTTGAATATATTTGGGAGAATTATCTCAACAGTAGTGATCTTTTTTGCATTGCATTCTAGCTTATATTATTTTGAATTACATTTGCAAATTGAGATCATGTAAATCGCAATTCATTGTATTATATTTTGCTAATGATAACATGTACTTTATAAATTATTTTATTTATGAAGTTGATAAAATTTCCATTGTTTATTAAATAATCCCTAATTACATGCTGTTTTGCATATTTTTATATAATAATATCAGATCATTTCTATATTATAAGCATACTATTTAAAGCAGGGCTGGGGAGCTGGAGCTGGAGTTGGAGCCCAGAGCCATGGAGCCAGGAAGTTTTGGAGGAGCCGGAGTTGGAGCCAGAGCTAAGCTGATCATATTCAATGGAGCCAGAGCTGGAGCCATTAAAATTTCTGCTGGCTCCAGCTCCTACCATCTACCACAAGGCTGTCCAATTATAATGAACCCGAGAGCCATAACCATGTTTACTAGAGATATGGAGGGCCGCAGTTACAATAAAGGGGGAGAGGCTTTGGTACTTGATGTGCTATTATCTCAACAAATGGAACGCATAAATATAACACTTTTTGGAAACCAATTTTATTTTTAGATTATTGGGGAGCTGGAGCTGGAGTTGGAGCCCAGAGCTAAGCTGATCATATTCAATGGAGCCAGAGCTGGAGCCATTAAAATTTCTGCTGGTTCCAGCTCCTACCATCTACCACAAGGCTGTCCAATTATAATGAACCCGAGAACCATAACCATGTTTACTAGAGATATGGAGGGCCGCAGTTACAATAAAGGGGGAGAGGCTTTGGTACTCGATGTGCTATTATCTCAACAAACGGAACGCATAAATTTAACACTTTTTGAAAACCAATTTTATTTTTAGATTAACAAACCTTAACTTGGTAAATTTTAAATACAAACACTATAAAGCAGTCCAGGAATGATTCTTTAAATAATCTTTATTATTTAGAGTAACGTTTTTGGTCTTATATTAGCCCTCTTCAACTCTTAGAACAGATACAGTCTACTGAACAACCAACTGTTAAAAAAGGCCGAAAACATTACTCTAAATAAAAAAGATTATTTAAAGAATTGTTCCTGGACTGCTTTATAGTGCTTATATTTAAAATTTACCAAGTTGAATACCTTTAAGAGCAGTTTTTGATAATACTTGTAACAAACCTTATTACAAAATTATATTTACCAGATTGCATCCAATAAACATGTTAACAAAAAGTTATAAAATATAAAAAAGTATGTATTACTTTTTTATATTTTTCACACTATTTATCACATTTATCCCCTCATTTATCACACTATTCAATGTGATAAATGAGGGCAGGTGACAGCATTTACAAGCGATGGATATTTACATACATTCTTGTTGTAGCTATCTGCAGAATATGTAAAAGAAGAATCTCTGAGGCAGGTTCCAAATCGAGTCTTAACTATTTTCATGTTAGAAAATGTACTTTCACACAAATAAGTACTGTATTACCAAATGCTGATATTACTTTCTGACCAAAATCACAAAAGTTAGGTAAATGTTCATTAAACAAAGCAGTTTACCCATGTGATTTGTTATGAAAAAGTCATTTTCCCATTGCTACTAATATACTCGATTTTCATTTTCTATTTTATGTTTTTTCTCACTCATTTTGCAAATGCAACGAACTCATAGTTAAAGTAAAAATTAAATTAAATTAAACAGTAAAATAAATTTAAAACAGAATTTCACAACAACAGTCACACAATCACTGAAATGGTGTTAGAAACCAAAAAATAACTAATACACAGTCACAATTTAAAACTTTAAACTGAAATAGCTAAAACTAAAATTGATCTGATTCAAAGTCTTATAAAAATGTGATGATATTGATAGCTTGTTGATCATTAAATAATTACTAATAATTAAGAAAAATTAATTAATTGAGTTAATATAATTCAATTTTGATTCTTTTTATTAATCTCTTAAAAAAGTGATAAATAAAAGTAAAAAACATTAAAAAGTAATATTATATCGCAAATTGTAAAAGCCTCGCGGGCCGCACAAAATAGCTTGGTGGGCCGCCTTTTGGACAGCCCTGATCTACCATATATACTCGAATATAAGCCAACCCCCCCAACTTTAGAATTTGAAAATCGGTAAAAATGCACAACCCATGTATAAGCCTACTCTGACTTAAAATTCGATAAAAATTTGAAATCAATAAATTACATGATCTTTGATTTTTAGTTACCGATATATTAATGCCATTTGCCAAAATAAATATTTTATTGAAACTTTAAATATATACATACAAAATAAATTATTATAATACAAACACCAATATATCAATTTAAAAAGTAAATAATGTTGTGATAGTAAGGTAAGTGATGTTTCATGGTAGCAGAAAAGAAAAGAAGGCATGGTTCAGTTTCATACCAAAAAACTTTTATAGTGATGGAGCCTGAGCTGGAGCTAAAGCCTCAGTTTTAACGACTTTAGAATTTGAAAATCGGTAAAAATGTGCAACCCATGTATAAGCCTATTCCAACTTAAAATTCGATAAAAATTTGAAATCAATAAATTACGTGATCTTTGATTTTTAGTTACCGATATATTAATGCCATTTGCCAAAATAAATATTTTATTGAAACTTTAAAGATATACATACAAAATAAATTATTATAATACAAACACCAATATATCAATTTAAAAAGTAAATAATGTTGTGATAGTAAGGTAAGTGATGTTTCATGGTAGCAGTCATACCAAAAAACTTTTATAGTGATGGAGCCTGAGCTGGAGCTAAAGCCTCAGTTTTAAAACAGTGACTCCGGAGCTGGAGCTGGAGCCACAGCTGGAATATACTGTGGCTCTGGAGCCTAACCTATTTCAGGCTAACTCCCCAGCCCTGATTTAAAGTGTCAATTTTATTCCATGTTTTTAACAAATGTAATTTGTAGATTATAACCACAGAGAAAAAGTAAAGAAAATTTAAAAAATTTATATGTTATATATCTTTATATTATAAAATTATTAAATTAACTGAAACTTTGTAGAAGTGCATTTCATGAGTTATAATTAAAGAAACAAGTAGTTCCAGCAAGAATTAAAATTGCTTCCAAATGTGTCATTTATTTTTCATTTATTTAGTATTTGGAATCCATTGGTTTTATGTATCTAATTTTAACATAACTATTTAGCAGTAGGAAAGATTTTAATGCTTGTAATACAAAACATTTTTGATTATAAAACTTACAAGGGGTGCTTGCCAACTGGGTAAAAACGTTATGAAATGCACTTCGACAAAGTTTCAGTTAGTTTAATAATTTTATAATATAAAGATACATAAAATATAAATTTTTTAAATTTTCTTTACTTTTTCTCTGTGGTTATAATCTACAAATTACATTTGTTAAAAACATGGAATAAAATTGGCACTTTAAATCAGGGCTGGGGAGCTAGCCTGAAATAGGTTAGACTCCAGAGCCACAGTATATTCCAGCTGTGGCTCCAGCTCCGGCTCCGGAGTCACTGTTTGGCGGTCAGCGCAAACGCTATGTCAGCACTGGTTTCATAGCAACGCTGGACTACTTGGTTCGAAGGAAGTTTTTATAATAAATCAAATTTAAATTCGCTAGTTTTAAAGAGTTATGACTCGAAAACGGTGCGATATGTTCATTAGACATTTTCGACTTGTTTCGAGGTCCCCTATTAGTACACATATTTTACGACGAAGTTTTTCTTCACCCTGGATATGTATCTATAGCAAACGAATTAACTTTCAAATGTACCATATCATAAGTTAATTGTATCGAAATGCAGAAAATATTTTTTAACTTACTTTAAACTTGAAATAAATTCGTAAGCTTCAATTTTCGTAAGCGAAATGTAGGATTATTTCTTGCGTTTTTCATGATCAGAATCCTATTTAGGAATAAAGACTTTAATGATTATGCCAATATTGGTTCATAGAATTACTGTATGAGTTGATTATTTTTTCGGTATTATAAGAAAATAAATATCGTTTCAACTAGAGAGTGAATATCTGAAAAGAATGTTAAAAACAAACCCTTTCGAATAAATTTAGCCTATATAATGGATGGATTGAAAAATAACTCTTTGAATCTATTCGATATACAGGGTGGCCATATTCAGTTCTCGATTTACATCGATGTCCTCTATCATCAAATGTCTTGCAATCAGAATGTTGTTCCTGTTCCCAAGTAGTCACCTATTCTAATAAAGATTCCAATTTCGATTATACTACCAAAGAGGAAAAAGAGACAATAAGAATTCCATTTACAAGAAAAAAAAGAAATTGTAGATTTACATATTAAACATCCAAAATGGAGTGTAAAAACATTGCAAAAATTGGGCGGTGCTAAAGAACTGAAAAATAAATTTATCTTAAGCAAATGGAAGAAAGAAGTGATAGAAGGACCAAAGAATCGAGAAAAACAAAGAAAAATTAATTGACTAGTTTATGAAGAATTTGCTTGATCTAGAAAAGAATGTAGAATTATTATGAGATCCAATCAGTGACAAATGGCTATTCAAATAGCACGAAATGTATATCCTGAACTCCCATTTCGTGCAAGCAAATCATGGGCTGGTTACTAGAAAAATCACTCGTTTAGTTGCAGGCACAAAATTGCATCTTTCGAAGAATTAAACAAAGCTGCCGACTTATTTCGTAATGAAATGAAATCCTTGTTTCATGTATATTCTCCATCTGTAATATTTAATACTGATCACTGTGGCTTTAATTACGAAGTCACTTTCCAACGTAAGTTATCGGAAAAAGGAGAAAAAACAACAGCTGGTTATGCACAATCACTGTGTAACAAGATCACCCACTCGTATATAGTGCAATATATATTATGATAAGCTTTGATGGAAGAGTTATTGGTAATGCATTCCTTTGTTTGCAAGAACCAAATGGTGCGTTAGGCCCTATAGTTAATGAAACTTCACTGAAATATGCAGCACCCAATATCGATGTATGTTGTAGCAAATCTGGAAAATTATCTAGATATCTGGTTGAATATTATTACAAAACGACCTTTGCTCCTCTTGTCACAGAAGATTTTGTCCTTGTTATCGATGCTTGGACTGGACACACTAATTCAGAAATTTATGCAAGTATCTTTGGCCATCAAAATAACCGACCGGAATGCCGAATTGTAATAATTCCTGAAAAGTGTACAGCACAATGTCAGCCGTTAGACACAACTGTACATAGACAAATAAAATACTTACAAAAGAGAATTGTAACTGCTTTAGAATTGTTATATGACCATTCTACATTGCCTAATGAGGAAAACTGGACAAGCAGAGCAGGTATCATACGTCTACAATCATTAATACATCACCAAATTTCATCCGATATATTCAGACCTCTAATATTGTATTCTTGGTGGTCAGCCGGAATAGTAGATAATCGTTGCCAATTTTCTAATGTTAAGCAAGCATGTTTTGAATTTTTATGTACAGATTCTCTCACATGTATTAATTGTCCTGATGAAATAAGATTTATCAAGTGCGCAAGATGTCGATTTATCTTATGTCTGAAATGTTTTTATTTTGATTATCATAGTATTGTCTGTAAAAAATAAATTCAACATGTTTTTTCCTTTAATATATTTTTTCCTTCTTTTTATTGTCACATAAAAGCTCGGAGAACAAGGCGGGTGGGCTATACCCTCCATATTAACAGGGTAGAAGATTATTTTCACGTGCAATAAAGTCACATTGCGAGCGTAAAATAGTCTGTAAATAAAGCTACATTAATAAATTATAAAACAGAACTTTAATTATAGTTAAGAAACTAAAAGAACTTAAGAATAAATACCCTTGAGTGCACTAGTAATCGACGGAACTTATTCTCTTGACCGCTGGTCCGAAATTGACTGTTCCTCGGCTGCTTATGGCCATCTCCCGCTCTTCCAGGGTCAGGCGACCCCTGAAGAGCGGGAAATGTTCACTGATTTGAATCC